>JAZHYW010013350.1:0-37537 GCA_037355805.1 Ixodes ricinus
CCTATGGACGAGGGTGGACCCAAGTCCGGCGAGGAAAGTTTCCTCGCTGGATCTGACTCCTCTCTTTCTGCCACCAGTGACTCTACTGGCCAGCAGAAAGAGGCTGTAAAAAGAAAAACGCCCCGCGCAAAAAAATAGATTTTAAACCATAGTCACCTCATTTTACTTTTTACCAGTTTTTATATTCACCTTGCACTGGCTAAGCATATAGGCATTATGCAGTGGAACTGTCGCGGCCTTCTACGTAACATAGATGACATCAACTCATTCTTTGATGAACTCCGTCCTGTTGCTATTTGCCTACAGGAGACTTATCTGACTGATTCGCACACGCAGGTTTTGCGTCATCAACAAGTTTTTAGGAAGGACCGCCACTCCTCAAACCCTTCGGGTGGTGTAGCAGTGGTGGTTCAAAGTGGAGTGGCATGTGCCGAAGTTCCTTTACAAACTTCACTTGAGGCAGTTGCAGTTCGCATCCTTCTTGACCGCCTCATCACTTTAGTATCACTCTACTTACCACCTAATGTTCCGCTGCATCTTCATGAACTCCAAGCACTCATCAAACAACTTCCCAAACCTTTTTTAATTCTTGGTGATTTTAACGCCCACCATCCTTTGTGGGGAAGCTCTCGTCAAGACTCTCGAGGTGGAGTTATTGAAAGGCTTTTATTATCAACTGGAATCTGCCTGCTCAATAAGAAAGAACCAACATTTTTTAGTGCTGCCCACAACACCTTTACATCAATCGACCTATCACTATCATCACCATCTCTACTTTCATGCTTTTCATGGAACGTTTTAGACAATCCTTTTGGCAGCGACCATCTACCCATAATTTTAGAAAGCGTTTTACCAGTTTCATCGATACCAACCCGCCTTCCACGATGGAAGTTGGAAAAGGCCGACTGGTCTATTTTTGGTCTAGAAGCAGCACTCGATCCCTCCTTGTTTCTTCATATGACTCCTGAGGACGCGACACTTTACGTTACAGAATGCATTATAAATGCTGCTTCTGCTTCAATTCCACAGACCTCAGGAAATCTTCCCCGGAGGTGCAAGCCCTGGTGGAATGAGGACTGTACTTCCACTCGGAAAAGCCAGAACAAGGCGTGGGGAACTTTTCGGCGCTATCCAACTTTCCGTAATTTGATCGAGTTTAGGAAAAAAAGAGCACAAGCTCGGTGGACACGAAAACGGGCCAAGTGGGCTTCATGGACAAAGTATGTTTCATCCTTAAATAGTTTTGTTACTGCTAAAGAAGTATGGGATCGTCTCAAAAAAGTTCGCGGGCAGTACCATGCTTTCAGGATTCCACTTTTTCCTTCAATCTCAGCATCTCTAACAGGGCAAGCAGACTTCCTCGCAGAACATTTCCAGCATGTTTGCAGCTCTTCCAATTACAGTACGGAGTTTTTAAAGTACCGGTCTACTGCTGAGAAGCAGAAAATCACTATGTCAGGCTTCAACTCTGGTGCATACAATAGACCGTTCACAATGTGTGAACTCGAAGTTGCTCTCAGTCTAAAAAAGCAATCTGCACCTGGGCCAGACAGAATTCACTACGAGATGCTTAAGCACCTGTCTCATGAATCTTTGTCCCACCTGCTGTCCTTTTTCAATTACCTTTGGGAAGCTGCTGCTTTTCCGCATTCTTGGAGAAGTGCCCACGTTATACCTTTGCTGAAACCTGGAAAAGATCCCTCTCTGGCTACAAGCTACCGCCCCATAGCACTTACAAGCTGCTTGGGGAAAACTTATGAAAGGCTTATAAATCGCCGCCTTATGTTTCTTTTGGAAGAGAAAAACTTTTTTGACAACTAAGCAGTGTGGCTTTCGTGCTGGACGGTCGACCATGGACCATCTGGTCCGTCTTGAGACAGTCATACGTGAGGCCTTTGTACACCGGCAGCATTGCGTGTCCGTGTTTTTTGATCTAGAGAAGGCATATGACACTACGTGGAGGTATGGTATCCTTCGAGATCTATACAACTGTGGAGTGCGTGGCCGCATGCTCCGTTGCTTGCAGAACTTTTTAAGTGAGCGTACATTTCAAGTTCGATTAGGCTCGACTTTATCCAATGTCTTCTTACAAGAAAATGGTGTCCCCCAAGGCGGAGTCTTAAGTGCCACCTTATTTGCAGTTAAGATAAACAGTCTGGCTCAAGTTATACCGTCATCTGTTTCATACTCACTTTACGTGGATGATGTGCAAATATCTTTTTCGTCCTGCAACCTCTCCAGTTGTGAACGGCAACTGCAGCTCACAATAAACAGAATGAGCAAGTGGGCAAATGAAAATGGTTTTAAGTTTTCCCCAGAGAAAACTGTGTGTGTGCCGTTTTCCCTGCGACGAGGTTTGACTTTGGACCCAGTCTTACAATTGAATAACATAGAAATATCGGTGAAGCAGGAACATAAATTTTTAGGCATGGTCTTTGATAAAAAGCTTACATTCAAGTCTCATTTAAAGGAAGTAAAGCAGAAGTGCTTGCGATCCTCTAACATCCTTAAGGTGCTGTCACATATATCTTGGGGGTCGGACAGACGATGCCTCCTACGTTTGTACAATGCTTTAGTTCGGTCACGCCTGGATTATGGAGCGATTGTTTATGGTTCGGCACGACCTTCCACACTAAGGATGTTGGATCCGGTTCATCACCTTGGACTCCGGCTTGCCACTGGGGCATTTCGCACGTCACCCGTGTTAAGCTTGTATGTGGACACGCATCAAATGTCTCTTGAAAAACGCCGACAGTACTTGAGCCTGTGTTATTATTACAAAGTGCTGTCGGATCCGAAAAACCCTGCTTATAGTATCTTACACACCCCTCAGTTCTATAATTTGTTTGAAAACAAGCCAACAATTGTGCGCCCCCTTGGTTTTCGAGTTCAAAGTATCTGTAGCTCTCTCAACCTCCCTGTCCCTTCCGTTAGTGGTGTTAACTTGCTAAAATCTATAGAAAGAATTGCCCCTTGGAACGAGCTACCCATATGCTGTGACTGGTCTTTCACCAAACACAGTAAGAAGACCGTTGCTCCACAGTTTCTTCAGCAAGAGTTTCTATCTTTGCAAGAAAAGTTATCTAGCGGTTGCACGGAGTACTATACCGACGGGTCGAAATCTTTATGTTCCGTTGGTTGTGCAGTTTATTCTAGTAGCTTTGGAAGAGCTGTGCAGCTTGACTCAATGGCAAGCATCTTTCACTGCAGAGCTCTATGGTATTTTATTAGCCATTGAGCATATTCTGGATAACAGTGTATTAAATGCAGTCATTTTTGTCGATTCACAAAGTGTCTTAGCTGCTATCTCTTCCAGAGTTAGTTCACAAAGAATGTACTTACACAGCATGTTCGTTATAAAGTAAACAGAGCTCTTCGCCTTGGATGTAATATCAAATTTTGCTGGGTACCGAGTCACGTTGGAATTGCAGGGAATGAGAGCGCGGATCGCTTGGCTGCATCTGCCACGGATTCAATAGCATCTTTTGGCCTGCCCTACCAGGACCTTAAACCACTTTTAAAGAAATCTCTTTTGAAGACTTGGCAGCTAGAATGGGACACTGAAACCAACAACAAACTCCACGTGATTAAACCAATGATAGGCATCTGGGAAAGTTCATTTCACAAGAACCGTCGTCTCGAAGTTCTGCTTTGTCGCTTGAGAATCGGCCATTCACGTCTGACACATATGTACCTCCTCTGTGGCGAAGAAGTTGCACTTTGTGCCCATTGTGGGGAACTACTTACAATTTTACACATTCTATGGGAGTGTAGGTTTTATCATCAACTGCGCGTATCATGTTTTCCTGAACTTTTTAGAAACTATCTACCCTTTCATCCTATGTTTTTACTTGGTGACAGCGCTTTAGTACCACTTACACGGGTTTTTAATTTTCTTAACAAGACTGGTTATCTACACCAGTTATAAAAAGTTTCTCTAGCGTAGCATCTGCTTTTCCTGAGTATTAATAAACATTTTGTTTGGCGCATTATGGCCTTCGTTGCCGCTGCGCCATTAAAACCTTAATCTTACTTCACGCCAGATATTTCTGCAGCGAGTGCACAGGACCCACGTTTGCGCCAGATAAAGCGTATTAGTGTGCGGTGTGCTGTAAATAGCGCACCACGTCGGCATGGGGTGAACGACACGCCTTGATCTACAGGGCCCGACTTCGAAAATAAACTCGTCTTCACCGCCGGTTAAGTAAGCTACGCATCGCACAAAGCTGGAAACTCCCTGAGAACGTGGCGCTAGCAGTGGGGACAAAATGCGAACATTTTGAGACCATGACGTTACGTGTATCAAAAGATGAAGAAATTACCAACATTTTTTTATGACTCTAAGGGCCGGTTGCACCAACGCCGCTTAGCGAAAAGCGGAGCTTAGCCAGGAGCCTAAGCTAAGTTTCGGTTTCGTTCGGTTGCACCAAAATCGCTTATCGCTAAACCTAGCACTAAACTACGCTTATCTTGAGCGCCCAACATTGGGCGCTTTGCTTTTGCTTGTTTCTTAATCCTGGATTATAAACATGGCGGCTGGTTTGTGGTGGTCGACGCGGTGAACGAAATTGGTTCTACAAAGTGTTTTAGGCCACGACAGCGTGAGAGTCTCGACAGAATGGCCGTCGATTGTGACAAGGATGCAAAATATTGTGTCGTGAAGTGTTTATCGACCCCTGTTTTCAAGCTGGCTCTCCACTCTCAGTGCGTGTTAGCCCTAACCGGGATACGCACGGAGCTGTGGGGCTCACGTCTGTCTTCCCGTTGGTTTTTCTGTCAACGAGCTTGTTCGTATGTACGTACTGATTTTCGCATAACTGTAACGTATTGCTGTTTAACACCTTGTTAATTTCTGCTTGCAAAGCATATCCTTTAATCCGATCGGTGCGTTGAATAGTAGCCGTACATGATCTCGGCCATCAGCTGATTGTCGACACTTCTGCCGTTTGCATCGGATTGCGGTGCGTTTAAGTTATAAAACTGCGAAAATTAAATTTCTTATTTTTGAGACAACCTTCAGTGAATTTTCCTTGTCTCGCGAGTAGAATCTTCACTTCAGAAAACTGCGTTCTATAACCGCAACTTTTCTGGTGATCGTGCTTTTTAGAAATGTTTTGGTTTATATCTTTTATTCGTGGCGACGGCAAATTGTAACGACTACAATGCGAGATTCGTTCAGCGCTGTATTGGGGCAGGCTGGGGCAGGTGATGCGAAGAGATGACCGTTCTCGTCGGCACGATGTGATGTACTAGTGGGAGTTTTCGTACTTCGAAGTCTGCCGCCGTCTATTTGTATAAACTCAAGATCTGCCTATTATCACTCGCGAACAAGCTTCTGGTTCTCTATCAGCAGGAATAAAAAAAAATGGTTCTGGGCGACCTTTGTGTGTTCAATAATTGACAGTTTGTATTATCATCAAGGGATCTACCAGCAGTGTCGCTTTGATGTATTGATAGTTATACCTTCTTCCCTTGTCACTAAAGCAAAATATACGTAGTTCCATTACCAAAGGGTTTGACACAATCAGTTCAACGACGGTACAGTGCAGTTCTGTCACCTTGCTGATAGCAACGAGTATACGGTCGATGCAAGCTCTCGACGACTTCTATTCGACGATTTCCGGGCATTTTCGCAGCTGCCGTGGCGAGTTCGTCACTGTTTTGAACTTCATCGGTCTCAGGCATGACTTGATTTCAGTAGTCATCTTACCTGCCTACTTATTCTCGATGATGTTTTGTCTTCAGCGATGTAGCGAGTAGAGAGTCCTTCTCGCGTTCGGTGAGATTTGGGGCCCCCGATGGCTCCGTTATCTCAAAATGTGAGCACGAAAACTACTGTCACTGTCAAAATATTCTGTTATCAACCGATATTAAACACAGAATCACAGATGTAAAGAGCATTTGTGTTTATTTAAAGCTTTGACTCAGTTTTTGAAAGTTAAGCGAAAAAATGATTGAATGTGGAGACCTTTAATTCGTTACTCACCGAAGAAATACAGCGAAAAGCAGACGCCAACAACGGCTACGGCAGGTTTTTTTTTCCTTTTTTTTTTACATTACGTGATTCCTCTCCGCCAATCGTATTCATCCCTTTGAGCGTTCCCTAGTTCGCTCTGTTTGTCCCTACATTCCCTAGGCAAATCCAGCGCTTAGCTAGGGGCGCGTCTGTAAAGCCGGGTTAACGTTGGTGCAACCGGAATTTAAACCCGTGCTTATCAGAGCTCGGCTTAGGGCGCTAAGCCGACTTAGGAAAGAGCCGCTTTGGGTTAAGGTAAGCGACGTTGGTGCAGCCGGCCTAAGTTAACTAAGCTAGTATTAATCCTGTAAAAATGACATTGTGGGAGTTGGGCATTAAATGCAGTGAAAAAAAGGTTCGAGGTACACCTAAGCCCTTGTTATGAGTTGTGAATGCGAAAGCATGCACGCCGCTCTTCCGCTCCCTTCTTTCGTCGACAGTCGAGCGCGCGCGCCTGACCTTGGGCGTGGAGCGATGGAGCTGCTGCCACGCGGACACGCAGCGCCATGGGGTGGCGGTCGTTGAAACTGACGCGCAGCGGCCAATCGGGAGCCTCGTCGACGCGCGCCAGCCAATGGGACCGAAGCCGAAATCCATCAGCTTTACTACGCTCCTTTGGAATCGTGGGAAACTAGGTGCCGTTGTCTCAGGCTTTTCGGGTGGTTTCATAGCTGGGAGCTGGCTTCACTTGGAGAAAGGATTTAAGGTGCTGTTTGGCGCGGCTTTAAAGCTGATGACGTCGGCTCGCTCCATCGGGACAGTTAATGCTGTCGCATTAAAACTACCTTGTCAGCGAGAAAAACGATTTTGGTTTGTTTCTGTATCATAAGTTTTTTTTTGTTTTTTTTTAAAGAAGACAAATTCTTCAATGTGCTCACATTGTAATTTTTTTGGTTTGATTAATATTGGGCTCATTTGGACCTAGGCTCATAGATAAATATTGTTTTTATCTCGTATCTCTTTACTCAGATAACATCATGCTATCAAACATTCGCATTTGACCACCACCCCCAGCGCTACATTCTCACGGAGCTTTCTGCGATGCGTAGTTTATTTTTGCGGCAGTACAACCTCGTTTCATTTTCCCAGTGAACCCCTGTATATCCTGTACTGTCGGCGACCCACGGATGGAATATTTGTGATTGGGCGTCACCCCTTTTGTTTGTGAGATAAATAGTATGGGCGTAAATCACAAATTGACCTATTTGTTTTATTGGAATAAACAAAAACAAAAAAAGGAAACGTACTGGCTATAGTGTTAATGACGGCGCTCAATTCCCCGCGTTAATGTGAAGCTTGTTCTCTGATTGGTTGCTGAAATAATCTCGAAAATAGCTCAGTGTCTTTTCTAAAACGAGAGCTTTCTGTTGTTTTTGGTTGCCCTTAAGCTCTGTTGTACGAAGGTGTTTTGCGGTATTTATCGAGTTTGTTTCGTGTTCATGTATTGGCTTTGTGTACTGAACTCACGAACTTAAAGTCCCATACACGGTGTACTTTTCAACTATAATCCGATAACTATTCATTTATTAATTGATTCTACTGTTTCGTTCTGGAGACGCGGTACCGGAGGGGTACATTGTGCAATTACATATTAATATATTTACAATTGTTTTAGGCCCTCAAAATCAAAACATAAAAGACATCATTATAACGCTAACAATAATAATAACAATAATAACAGTGAAAAATAATATTAATAGTTTTTTTCTCTCAAATCTGCATCAAGGTAAAAAATCGGCCTCACAAAAGCACTTGCATGATTGTGCGTCAGAACGGAAACCGTGAGCTTCGCATTAAGCTTGACAAACAATTTAAAGAAGATATTGGCACACGTCAGACGATACAGAGATGTGCCAGTGATTCGAGGTTGTATCACTACAAAACGTAAGAAATCGTAGTCAAACGCAAATATGCCGCCTTGAGGATGTCGACGATTCCGCTCTTTACAAAGGTCACAAGGTCACGCGTGCTAGATTGCAGTCCAGACAGTGCGCTCTCAACCACGGCCAGCCTAAGACGGCTTGTGCAAAACGCACCAACCCCCTATGAACACTCCCTGATACACTTTTATGGAAACGACTCAGCAAAAGCCCACATTGCAAGATCCCCGGCCACGCTTTCCTGCACCGCAAGGTAGAATCTGGGATCGCTTCGAGTCTTTTAAGTACATTTTATAGGTCTGTTGTAAAACTGTCAGAAGCCAATAGAGCACAATTTATTGTCATGGGTTGGGTGCCAAAGCCGAGCATTCCAAGGATTCCTATGCCATCTTAAAATGCGTAGCGCACAGTAGCTTATAAATGTAGTCAGTCTGAAATCGAACTATACGTTTGGAATTGTCAGGCTCCGTGTCGGTGCCTGTCTTCGAATTCTTCCTTCATCAGCCATCACAAGCAACCATTATCAGGTACATATGCTATACTTTTAGGCGGTGATAGTTATCGAGGCGGCCAGACTTAATTTCGGAAAGGGTCGATAAAGCACTAAATTAACCAGCAATAAACTGGAAGTGTCTTACTGAAAAGCACCAAATCGCAAAGGGGATCCCTCTTTAAGTATAAAGAAAATGAGAATAGGAGAGTGTTCACTGGACGGCATATTTGAGGGCTATGTTTGGTGCATAAAGTAAACATTTGAAAAGATCTGTCTGGTTGGGAGTAATTAATTATTAAAAAGTTCAAACACCAACCAAGCCCTTCTATAAAAAGAAAAGGACATTGCTCCTCAACGGCCTTAGCCATAGTCGCCTCTAAAAAATAGGTCGAATTGGCTTCCGAAACGTGGGGTCCCCTATTGAAGGGCTTAGTTGGTTTATGAAGTCTTAATAATTATGTTTAGCCGCATTCTCATAATGAGCCCACATTAGTAGCCTGCTATGCTCTGTCTCACCTTGTGTTGTACCGCAGCAAAGGCTACAACCTTGATCTAGGGCACATCTCGGCGGTACAACCTCTCGTGCACCAAGGGCAGCAGCCAACGCTAGGAACTCGCGCTTCTAGCCTTCCGCTGCGGTACGACATAAGGTGAAACGGAGTATAGGGCCGGCTGTCATTATGGTGCGCAATGCACGTTGCAAGAAACCCCGGAAGCTCGACCTCAGCACGCACTCGGCAGCCGCGCGCACAGCTATGGCGCCAGTGAATACTCTCTATATTCATGACTTTGGCGTGACGTCATGTGAGCTTGCTATGAATCATTCCTATTTGTTTTCGACAGAAAAAACAAATTCGGTGGTGCAAAATATATTCTGCAGAAGGTGCCCCCGCAGCACCAATGTCCCCTACAATTGTCGCTAATGGGACGTTAGTTTAAGCCATGTTTTCACCGATGGCTCGTAATCTAAGCACGAATAGGCGCCCAATTTAATTAGGACTCTTAAGTAACGAAGAGATTTTGTTAGAAATATGTAAGATTTGTTTTAGAAAAGTTTATCTTTCTACAGCAGCGTCGGCATTGTTTTTTTTATCTGCCTGTGTTTGCGTCTGCAAGTTTGGGCGTTTCCTGTATGCTTGCGGGGGAACATGAACGGGAAGTGGTTTTCCGCCCCCGCGCGCGGGGGCTTCGAGCAGCCGCGGGGCTATACTTCGTTTCAGCTTCCGTCCGAGCGCAGCCAAAGGCTGAGGGACGGTTCGCAACTTCGAGGAGAGCATTCCTACGCACCACAAAATAGTCCGCAAAAGTATATTTTTTTTAGTAACTGTTTTGTGCGTAAGCATTGCACAATATTCCAGATGTGTAGTGCTGAGAATGATTTGCAACTAAAGGAATTAAATATCTGAAGTTTATGTTTTCATTAATATATGTAAATGCATGTGGTTTGGTGAAAACACGTACATCCGCTGGCAACATGGCTGCAGCGCTCAGTTTTTCTCTGTGATTTCGTTCCCGTAATGGCCGAATAATGTGCTTCGCTGCTTTCCTCACCGAGTCGCTTCAAAACGTCCTTTCGCAAAGGCACGTTTTGGCGTCAGGCGCGAGAGGTCGTGATGAATGTCTGCTTTGAATTTCGGCACGAGACTCCGGCCGCGTCGTACCGCGAATGCGTTGTAAACAAGAAAAGTGTCCGGACCACTACAATTCACTGATACGCGGCGAACTCAGAAAACCCCTTTACCTGCCGATCACATTGAACGCCTAGAAGCTTGTGAAAAGGACTGCGCCTCGAGCCCTGGTATATCCAGACAATACAAGGAAACACCAACGGCCGGGTCACCGGGCACCTTGCAACCTGTACTCACATCTCGAAACTCTGCCGAACAGGTGGAAAGCTCATACACAGACGGCAGCAGCCAGCCTACGTACTGGCATCCCCTGTGACTAAATTTCAGAACGTGAAAGGGCATTTCTTAAACCTGTAGCAGACGATACCGTTGATACACCCGTAGCAGACGAAATACTCGGCGAGCGCGGGCGGCGCGGACGACTAGCGGGGCAGCGGAGTGATACAAAGGTGCAGGCGAGATCGCGTGACCTATTGCCGGCGTCTGATTGGCTCCGGCCACACGTAGCTTTGGCTGCGCTCGGACAGAAGCTGGAACGAAGTATAGAGAGGAGTCGGGCCCGGTCACCTTAACAAACGGATCGAGTGTCGGTCTGGGGCGCCGGGGAGCGGTACTTCTGTCCGCGCTTGTGGCTTTTAAGCGGGTGTGCTTGTGTCCGGCGTATTTCGCCGCTTAGTGTAGAAACTTCGCTTTTAATCGACGCAATAACTTAACTGTCTGGCGCCAGCTAGGCGGCAGCGAAAGCATGAGACTGACTCTACAAGGAATTTGGGTTTGACCGTTGAAGTGTCGGAGGGGGTCACGTTGACAGCTCGCTGATCATTGGGTAAGAGTGTACCACGTGACAATGGTTAAATTTGAAGTGATTGGTCCGTCTCTGGAGGGAAAGGAGGCCCCTACGAGTCTAGAAAAGGGCTGCCGAGAGGATTCTCGGGGATTCGGCTTTTGAGATCGGGAAGATTCGGCTGTTGAGACTGGGGCTAAAGTATGGGTTGTAATTTTGGGAGTTTTGAATTGTAAATTATTGTTGACTTGTTGTCGTTTTGTTTTAAAATAAACGTGGCCACACTGGCCATCGTAAACCAACCAGCGTCGTAATGTGTCCAGCGGGATCGAACAACTTTTAGTTTTTTTTTCTTATTCGACTTCCCGGGGGACTTCCATCGGGCGAACACCATCATCGGTCTCGTCACCATCACCTGACTGACCGGCCAGCCCCTCCCCTCGGAAAGTTGACTGGCGCAGTCGACAGGATCCTGCTGACTTCCTGCGACGGGCGGTGAGCGAAAACGACGGCATCAACGGAGGCAGGCGGAGCGTACCTGGGCTCTACGCGACAAGTGTTTCGTCTGCTGGATGGCGGACAAGGCCTCGCTCCTGCCGGAGTGAGAAACCGTGGCAATATCTACGTGAGAAGCCCGGGGGGTACAGTTACCCAAAGAAGTCTGCTGGACTGCGGACAAGGCTCGCTCCTGCCGGAGTGAGAAACCGTGGCAATATCTACGTGAGAAGCCCGGGGGGTACAGTTACCCAAAGAAGTCGTGGCGTCTGCTGGACTGCAGACAAGGGTCCCGTCTGCTGGACTGCGGACAAGGGTCGCTCCTGCCGGAGTGAGGACCGTGGCAATATCTACGTGAGAAGCCCGGGGGGGGGTACAGTTACCCAGAAGGAGTGGTGGCAGCTGACAGGTGGTCCTGGGCGTCATCTACGTCGGAGAACAGGACGGCCTGTGGCTTCACGTGCGGACCGGCGAGGCATCACCAGCGAGCGGCGACAGAGTATCTTGGGAAGGCCTCAAGAGGAGAGACGAGATCGTCGCTGCAGTGCTGACCTTCGTTGTGGTGCCGGAAAATTGTGCGTTTTTTTGTGATTTTTTTCTTCTTCTCGGTGAACGGAGAGGGAACTGAGGCTTCCAGACGACGGGCACGATCGCCAGGCCGAGTGGGGACACTGCGGCAAGTGGGTGGCGGCGACTGGAGGAGCAGCTAATTGGATGTCGCCAGACAACAGTGGGTGAGTCCCTTTCCCGTTTTCTCCGAGGTTCACCATGACCAGAGAGAGCGTTGGCTCGCGGACCTGCCGCAGGGTTTGCGAGCCCTTTGGAACGCGCAGGTCTGGAGAAACAGATTCAAGTATAAATTAGGTAAAGCAAACTTTTTTTTCTGCTGGCGTTTTCGGATTTGCTTGCCTGCAGCCACAGTTAATTTTTTTTCTGCTTTTGTATAAATACTGGTCATGGTGGAATCTGGAATGTGCGGGTTTGGGTCTCACCGGGCTGTGTCTGTTTGTTTTGTTTGCTTTCTCTGTCGCCCAACAGGTCTTTTTGCGAGGGGTATAGCTCCTTTGTTGTTGTTTTTGTTTTTGTATACTACGCGACTGTCTCGGAAAGGGGGACAGATGTTGCGCGAACAGCAAGTGTACTTGCAACATTCTTGGTGGGGAGGTGTTAAGTAACGAAGGATTTTGTTTGAAATAAGTAAGATTTGTTTTAGAAAAGTCTATCTTTCTACAGTTGCGTCGGCATTGTTTTTTTTTATCTGCCTATGTTTGTGTCCACATTTTTGGGCGTTTGCTCGCAGGCTCGCGGCAGGGTGAGAGCATGAACGGGAAGTCGTCTTGTCCTCCCGCGCGCGGGGGCTTCGAGCAGCCGCGGGGCTGGTAGAGAAGAGTCGGACCCCGGTCGTTAACAAACGGATCGGGTGTCGGTTTGGGGCGCCGGAACAGCGGTACTTCTGTCCGCGCTTGTGGCTTTTAAGCGGGTGTGCTTGTGTCCGGCGTATTTCGCCGCTTAGTGTAGAAACTTCGCTTTTAATCGACGCAATAACTTAACTGTGTGGCGCCAGCCAGACGGCAGCGAAAGCATGTGGCTGACTCTACAAGGAATTTGGGTTTGACCGTTGAAGTGTCGGAGGGGGTCACGTTGACAGCTCGCTGATCATTGGGTAAGAGTGTACCACGTGACAATGGTTAAATTTGAAGTGATTGGTCCGTCTCTGGAGGGAAAGGAGGCCCCTACGAGTCTAGAAAAGGGCTGCCGAGAGGATTCTCGGGGATTCGGCTTTTGAGATCAGGAAGATTCGGCTGTTGAGACTGGGGCTAAAGTATGGGTTGTAATTTTGGGAGTTTTGTATTGTAAATTACTGTTGACTTGTTGTCGTTTTGTTTTAAAATAAACGTGGCCACACTGGCCATCGTAAACCAACCAACGTCGTAATGTGTCCAGCGGGATCGAACAACTTTTAGTTTTTTTTTCTTATTCGACTTCCCGGGGGACTTCCATCGGGCGAACACCATCATCGGTCGTCACCATCCTGACCGACCGGCCCCCTCCCCTCGGAAAGTTGACTGGCGCAGTCGACAGGATCCTGCTGACTTCCTGCGACGGGCGGTGAGCGAAAACGACGGCATCAACGGAGGCAGGCGGAGCGTACCTGGGCTCTATGCGACAAGTGTTTCGTCTGCTGGATTGCGGACAAGGGTCGCGTCTGCTGGACTGCGGACAAGGGTCCCGTCTGCTGGACTGCGGACAAGGGTCGCTCCTGCCGGAGCGCGGACCGTGGCAATATCTACGTGAGAAGCCCGGGGGTACAGTTACCCAAAGAAGTCGTGGCGTCTGCTGGACTGCGGACAAGGCTCGCTCCTGCCGGAGTGAGGACCGTGGCAATATCTACGTGAGAAGCCCGGGGGGTACAGTTACCCAAAGAGAGTCGTGGCGTCTGCTGGACTGCGGACAAGGCTCGCTCCTGCCGGAGTGAGGACCGTGGCAATATCTACGTGAGAAGCCCGGGGGGGGTACAGTTACCCAAAAGGAGTGGTGGCAGCTGACAGGTGGTCCTGGGCGTCATCTACGTCGGAGAACAGGACGGCCTGTGGCTTCACCTGCGGACCGGCGAAGCATCCCCAGCGAGCGGCGACAGAATATCTTGGGCAGGCCTCAAGAGGAGAGACGAGATCGTCGCTGCAGTGCTGACCTTCGTTGTGGTGCCGGGAAATTGTGCGTTTTTTGTGATTTTCTTTTCTTCTTCTCGGTGAACGGAGAAGGAACCGAAGCTTCCAGACGACGGGCACGATCGCCAGGCCGAGTGGGGACACTGCGGCAAGTGGGTGGCGGCGACTGGAGGAGCAGCTAATTGGATGTCGCCAGACAACAGTGGGTGAGTCCCTTTCCCGTTTTCTCCGAGGTTCACCATGACCAGAGAGAGCGTTGGCTCGCGGACCTGCGGCAGGGTTTGCGAGCTCTTTGGAACGCGCAGGTCTGGAGAAACAGATTCAAGTATAAATTAGGTAAAGCAAACTTTTTTTTCTGCTGGCGTTTTCGGATTTGCTTGCCTGCAGCCACAGTTAATTTTTTTCTGCTTTTGTATAAATACTGGTCATGGTGGAATCTGGAACGTGCGGGTTTGAGTCTCACCGGGCTGTGTTTGTTTTTTGTTTTTCTCTGTCGCCCAACAGGTCTTTTTGCGAGGGGTATAGCTCCTTTGTTGTTGTTTTTGTTTTTGTATGCTACGCGTCTGTCTCGGAAAGGGGGACAGATGTTGCGCGAACAGCAAGTGTACTTGCAACATTCTTGGTGGGGAGGTGTTAAGTAACGAAGGATTTTGGTTTGAAATAAGTAAGATTTGTTTTAGAAAAGTCTATTTTTCTACAGTTGCGTCGGCATTGTTTTTTTTATCTGCCTATGTTTGTGTCCACATTTTTGGGCGTTTGCTCGCAAGCCCGCGGCAGGGGTGAGAGCATGAACGGGGAGTCGTCTTGTTCTCTCACGCGCGGGGGCTTCGAGCAGCCGCGGGGCTCGGTGGAGAAGAGTCGGACCCCGGTCGTTAACAAACGGATTGGGTTTCAGTTTGGGGCGCCGGAACAGCTGCTGTCCGTGCTTGTGGCTTTTAACCGAGTGTGCTTGTGTCATGGCGTGTTTCGCCGCTTAGTGTAGAAATTGTCGCTTTTAGTGCGACGCAATAACTTAGCTGTTGGCGCCAGCCAGACTGCAGAAAATTGCAGGGACTGACTCTAGAAGGAATTTGGGTTTGACCGTTGAGTGTCGGAGCGGTCACGTTGACAGCTCGCTGATCATTGGGTAAGAGTGTACCACGTGGCAGTGGTGAAATTTGAAGTGATTGGTCCGTCTCTGGAGGAAAGGAGGCCCCTACGAGTCTAGAAAAGGGCTGCCGAGAGGATTCTCGGGGATTCGGCTTTTGAGATCAGGAAGATTCGGCTGTTGAGACTGGGGCTAAAGTATGGGTTGTAATTTTGGGAGTTTTGAATTGTAAATTACTGTTGACTTGTTGTCGTTTTGTTTTGAAATAAACGTGGCCACACTGGCCATCGTAAACCAACCAACGTCGTAATGTGTCCAGCGGGATCGAACAACTTTTAGTTTTTTTTTTCTTATTCGACTTCCCGGGGGACTTCCATCGGGCGAACACCATCATCGGTCGTCACCATCCTGACCGACCGGCCCCTCCCCTCAGAAAGTTGACTGTATGTAGTGAAAACCAATGGACGATCGATAAGCCGTAACCGCCACTTTTTCTCTGACTGGTCGAGTTTTCGGTCATGGAGTGTCCGTCGTCTCCATAGCCATCTCTTAATGACGATGTTCAAAATTCAGGGCATTAAGAAGAACGGAAACCTAGAGTTTCAGTCCATACTTTGCTTGCCAGAAAACACACATTGTCATCAGCAAGAACAACAAACCTAATCTACAGAAATACATCAAGATCAGCTGGGACAACTGTATGGTCTGCATTGTAACGTTAGAACCAAGTTTTCCTTTTCTCGTGAATAACAGGCGAAACACCCGAGTCAAAAGAGAGCTTTCGTAGATCACTTCTTTAGCTCCGAATCTCGTAGCGGAGGTAAACGGTGCTACTGAGCATGCGCACCGCTAGCTTTTTCTGCGCTATTCCAGTGATCATTTCCGGAGGCCGTAAGCTAGCTGGATGGCGGGTGTGGTTGCAGCTTTCGGTGCCCTGCCAGCTTACAGGTGAACGGAGTACACCAACACTCTTTCTCTTAAATACAATATTTTATTTTTACAAGGACTACCATAATACAGGCGTATAAGAAATGAATAATAGTGTTGCGGAACATTTCTGAAAAATATCAAGATTGTTTCTATTGTTTTCTGGAAATGTGTATGGAGAAAGTGACGTGAAAGTAATTTTTAACGTAACGAGTAAAGTAATCCGTTACTTTTCAGCGAAAGAAATTTGTAACGGTAATCCATTACATCTGAGCTCGCTAATTTGTAATTATAATCCGTTACCTTTTTTCAAGTAGCGAGCACAAGTCCGTGTTCAAGGTTCGAGCAGTGCGCCTGGCGAGCAAAACGGGATATTTCGAGGTCGCGTTTCTGCTGTGCATCCCGTTGCGTCCCTTCAAGTCATTGTGGTAGGAAGTTTCGGAGGCAACGTGACACCACCAGACGTGTAGCCGGGAGTTAGTTTCGGATAGGAGGGACACGTCCCCCAACGATGACCAAAAACGAACAAAGCCAAAAGGTCCTATTGGTCCCCTCTTGGGGCGTTCCCGCCGACCGCGACCACCGCTTCCGGCTTCACTCGGGATTTTCTCGTTTGGGCTGGCGGGAGCCGGTATGTCGCCTCCTCTTCTTCCTACCTCCATGTTTCAAACGCTCTGTTACTGCCCATTTACAGACGAAGAGGGACGCTACCATACGCTAGTTTATCGTGCATGGTAGAATGTTAGGACTCAGCTACACGTTACAAGGTGTGTCTCGCGGGTGCTAGAGGAGACGCCTCTTTTGTGATCGCATGTCGTGGACGCTACAGCACCCCCTGACGAGAAGAACATGCCTCTAGTGATGTGACCTACGTATACTCCGTTTCATCGGAGCCAATCCGGTGCCGCGTTAGTGTCACGTTGCCTCCGGGAAGGGCAGAGCGACGTGCTGGGCGCTTAGTGACGCGATACGTTGCAAGAGCCTAGACCACGGTGTAAGATAATTCTCTTCAGGTGAGGACAGCGCGCTCCTCGCGCAGTGCAGATAAAGCAAATACTTTACTAGGGGATTACACTCACTCGTCTTAAAGGGACAATGAAGGCAATTTAGGACATCTTTTTGGCGATTGAACTGGGTTCCAGGCACGTCTCAGGCCACGTTGCCCAAATTTCAGCCGAAACCGGCGCTTGTGTGCCGCGCAAATCAATAAAACAGTCGCGGTAATAATTGCACCGGGATCGACTGGGGCGACGCCCCGAGAGTTGCGGGAGAAGCCAGGAGAAGCGGCGCTCGCGTGACCGATGCGGGGCCAAGACGCGCGACGTCACAAACGGCGCGTCGCGCCGTTTGTGACGTCGCGCGCCTTGGCCCTGCCAAACGGGCTGACGCGCGCCGTTTGCGACGTCGCGCGTCAGCGATTGGTCGCTGACGCGCCGCTTGTGACGGCCAGAACGGCCAGATCGCTGCCGCTCTCCCCTCGGCATCTCCCCGGCGTCCGTCCTTCGGCATGCGGGCCGCTCGTTGCCGGCTGTGCGGTCTCCGTCGGGTGATAGCAGAGGCCGCCACGCACGTACTCCCGTTCCGTTGGTGTTCGGTTACCGAACGGAAGCTCGAACTCGCTCGCGAGAGCGGCATTGCCGTCCATGTTGACAAATTCGGCGAAACGACTGCGCCACCGCGCTGCTATAACCCACCGCGGTAACCAGAGTCTCGACAGTCTCGACGCCCTAAATGCTACCGGTACCGACAATTCACATGTGACGTCACTCCGTACGTCACCTCCGTTTTCGGAGGCCCAAAAACGAGAAACACAGATAGTTGAGTTTCGGTTTCTTCAGTTCTTTCGTAGGTATAGAAATATGCCTCACAAATGTCTATAAAAATTTAGGCAGTATGCCAGGTTCCCAAGAAGCCTAAAAACACAATTTAAACAAATTAAATTAAATCGCCTTCATTGTCCCTTTAAATACAATGGCCTCGGCGCGGACAGGTTCTCTGGGCTTGGCGAGAGCCATCTATCGTCGGGGAGGTCTCGGCGGTAAATGATAATGATGACGATGGTTGTTCTACATACCAAATTCATTGTTGTGGAAATGCTCGAGACACGTGCCGCGCGCCACTTCTATACTTCGTTTCACCTTATCTTGTACCGCAGCGAAGGCTAGAAGCGCGAGCTCATAGCGTTGGCAGCTGCCCTTGGTGCACGAGAGCGTGTGCCGCCGAGATGTGCTTTAGAGCAAGGAGCTCGCGCTTGTAGCCTTTCCTGCGGTACAACACAAGCTGAAACAGAGTATAGTGGTCGCGGCACGTGCATCGACGCTGTGCCGCCATGATCTTCCCAAGGGTTGCACGTTGCGCGTGCCTCGTGCATCGACGCACCTTGCGCTACTTTTGAAACATGAAGGGGCTTTAGGTGGAATCGGAGACGACACCGCCGCGGCCGCCGCGAACATCCACGTGCACATGCGCGTGGACTGGCGCGGACCTCCACTCCGTCAGGGCTGGATTCGGCGCTGTAGGCGTTCTGTCTAATGCAAATGAGCGGAGTGGAATGTATTCCCCTATACTCTGTTTCACCTTATGATGTACCGCAGGAAAGGCTACAAGCGCGAGCTCCTTGCTCTAGGGCACATCTCGGCGGCACAAGCTCTCGTGACCTAAGAGCGTCTGCCAACGCTATGAGCTCGCGCTTCTAGCCTTCGCTGCGGTACAACATAAGGTGAAACGAAGTATAGTAAAGTATTTGGATAAAGTTCGCTTTCACTCTCTCTCTTTCTCTCTCTCACTATGGTTTCAAGCGGCGCCGGCAGATGACTCGTCGACACCCGTGGGCACGGCAAAGACGGCTCGTGCCGCCTCATGCTCCACACGCGCAGAGCTCCAGCGAGGTTGTCGCTCGTGCAGAAAGACCACGGTGTACCGGGGTGTCATGGCAACGAGATAATTTTTTTTCGCTCTCACACAGTTTCGCCGTTTGGCCGCCGGCGACACTGTCAGCCGCGGGCACGGTGGCCGCGGAATAATGCAGCCTTTCGGATGCCCGTCGAACGAACACTATCTGATTCCTCGCGCCGCGCGTTCAGCCCCGCCGTGTCCTCACCTAAAGAGTGTATCTTACACCGTGGCCTGAGACTGAAGAGGAGATGCACCTCCAGAGCACGGGGAGCGTTTCCAATTTAACGTCCGCCACCTCCTGCGGTGACAGCTTAAGAATAAAGTGGAAGCTCCTCCTACCTCTTTCCACTTTAGCAGAGCGAAAGCTGGAGAGGAGGTTCACTTTACTCTTAACATGTCACCGACTATACCTGCACAGCATCAACCGGTAGGTCACATGACACTCCAGGGACGCCATTCCTCTACGTCGCGCATCTCTGCCGGTGAGGGCAACACCATCTTCCCTTTCTTCGCGTTTCGTCGGTTGGCGTCATTTCGGTTCGTCGAAGGTCAAGCTGATCGCTCCGCGAGGCGGCTATTCGCGTCTCCAGCTCGCCGCTCGCCCTCCCGCGGCGGAAACGGGAAGCGCTCTAGTGAGGGTCCCCTGATTCTCCTGCTCAGCGGGCACGGCGGAACTGCTCGCGATCATGGCTCGCTAAATGTCGTTTCCGAATGCAAACAACACTCTTCACTGTCCCAACGTGGTGCTGCAGCCGGTATGGGATTGTACCTTATTAGAGAGTTTGAGTATTGCGCATAGAAGCAAACGCAAGCGCTGTGCGTTTGCGTTAGGGTGGCTTGCTCCACGTTTCGCGCGCGCATCGTTGCCATGCTCCGATCCAAGACCGCAATTTCGGGTTCCGCGCATGCGCAGCGTGGAACATGCAAAGCTAACGCAAACACACAGCGCTTGCGTTCGCTCGTATATGCAATACTATAACTCACTACTGTTTCACCGTTTTCCAACACCAACGAAACGTGCTGCAGTGAGCAGACGCGCAAGCAGGTAGGCGTTCCTTCGAACTGGAAAGGCTGAGGATGGCAAAACGACGGCAAACACGAAAGGAAATGAATGTTAAAAAAAGAGCAATAATTAAAAAGATAATCCTTTTTTTTCTGGGGGGGGGGGGGATTTGGTCTGGAAGGATATTGGCGGCGACTTTGGAAGTTTTGCCGATCGTCAAAAGTCGCTACTTTATTAGCATTTTCATTAATCTAATTTTACATGAATTTCTCACATTAGCTAGGGTTTTGTCATTGATTTTAGACTTTATTTATTTTATAACTTGGTAATTAAAAATGCTGCAATTGGCACCAATGATGATAATTAGCACACTTTAGATTGTCATACTTGTTCGCGTGTTTGAAATTAGATCATATAAGCAACTAATTATTTTAGAGCTTGAAAATTGAGTATTAAAATATCTCAATATTAATATTTATATTATTATTAATACAAATCGCGGCAATGTATGCCCCCAATCAACGCTACGATCACAGAAATACGCCATTTAACCATTACCGTTTTTTCTGAAAGGTTTCATTCTGTCATTCTTGCTCTGGGAAGATATTAAAGCAATTAATCTTCTAAATACCCCAAAAGCCATTGAAAGGCCCGCAGTTCATTGTTTCATATGACAATTATGTGAGCCAGAAAAGGTAGCAAGAACGCACAAATATCCGCACTGAATTTTTCAACAACTACAGCATTATATGTTACCTCTAAGGTGTATGAAAGACCCTGTCTTTAAAGGGACGAACGTTTCCGCGAACAACTTCTTTAACTAAATAATTAGGGTGTGAGACACATTTTGAGTTATGAAAGAATCTGAAATTAAGACCGATACCGAGAAATTAAATCCAAAATAAAGGTAAGTTTCGGTTTCGCTCCAGAATTAAAATGTGCGTACTGGCGTAAATATTACGCTAAATACCGTTTTTGTTTTCAGGATAAAGAGGTGACCTGCGCTTATAACACCCTAGCTCCCTAGTATTACCAGAAATAATTTGTGTCGCTCAGTGAAGCCAGCAAACTAGACAGGCTCAGCAGCGGCACGCACCTCCGACCCTCACTAAACCGGCCATCTTGGAAAACGAGTGGCGCCACCTATAGTGAATTGGAGTCGCGAATAGTGTCGGCCGCCGCGAAGCGGTGTTTACGGGTGGGCCAAGTGGGTTACAATACAACTTTGGTTGGGGCTAGTTGGTTCATATCGATTAAAAGCTTAAAAGGCGCAAACAGATACAGGACGAAAAAAGACACACGTACGACACGGACAAGCGCTTGTCCGTGTCGTACGCGTGTCTTTTTTCGTCCTGTTTCAGTTCGCGCCTGTTAACCCTTTAATCGAGTGGGTTAACATTTCTGTAATGAGAGGCTGCAGCTGAATGCCGCCGCGAAGCGGCGGTAACGCTGCGGGTCGGGAGGAAAGAGGGGGGGGGGGGGTATGTAACACGCGGCCCCGTTATAACCAACAGAAGTGGGTGACGCAGAGAAACGACGTCCCTGGAGCATCACGTGACCCCCGGCTCATGCTGTGCAAATAGCAACTCCCTCCTGCGGTGATCTGTCGCAAGTGCGTATGCGCTGCGTTTTCGTGTGGCGAAAAGGAACGCGGAAGGAAAGGCGGAGACGTTTGCAGACGAGCAAGCCTTTCGTCACCTCCTCGCAGCTCGTATTGCAAATGCGGCCCAGAAACCACGTGACCCCAATCGAGCAGTTGGAGACTCTCTGTAGTGTATGGCTCTCTAGATACGTTCACAGCCCTGCATTGGCTGGGAAGGCTTCGAGCCAATACAGGGCTGGGAGCCATCCCACGCGGTTTATTGTAAGATATTGTAGACGAGCACAAGGAGAAATTAGGCGAACACAAAATGTCTGCCCTTGATAGCATTTTGATGCGTGTGTTATGAGAGAAAGGCAGTAAGGGACACCAAATAAAGGATATATCACCTCCTCGAGCCAATTGAAGTATCCGTGGCAACTTTATGGCAGGCTCAGCAAGCTATGCGATCGTTCAATCAGAACCAACCAGAGCTTGGCGTTATGACGTCACTACAACCCCTGCAAAAGTACCAGACGAACTTGCGCTCCGCATAAGATTACTGACACGGGCAGGTCTCTATTAGGAAAAGCTATTCCCAAACTGAGTGACATTGTTTTTATTTGACAAGTATGAATCACTCCTCAAGACCTTAAATGCTTTGTTGAGGTTCCACTTTATTGCGTTCGCACTCGGTCGAAAGCAGACAATGCCGTCGTCTGCTTGCTGCGCCTATTGAGATATGACGCCACAAGCCCATCCCTAGGTTAACCAATAATAAAATCACTGGGTCCTGGGAAAGTAGAGCCATTGCCTTTTCTGCCTGCTAGCCGCACACATTTGTTGACGCGATGTTTATGAGAAAATCGACGTTGTTGTTAGTTGTGCTTTGGGCGCGCATGTCACTGTCGATGGGAAAGGGAATTAAGGGAAAAAAGAGGTAGAGGAGTAGAGGGGGGGAAGGAAGGGCATCTTTTCAGATTGTTAACTTTCCTGCGGCTTTCGGTTCAGAATCGCGACTCCTTGAACTCATGAAAACCTCTGGATGTAAGATCTTCGGGAGCCCCAGGAGCCGCAAGCAACCCAGATCTCTTGGAAGTCTTAGAGGATCTCCAGGAGTTCCGCGCTACTTAGGACGCTGACTACACTCTTGAGTACCTTGTCCGTAGTAGCTCGTGACGCTCTTAAACGCAGGAGTTCCTCCAAGTTGGTACCAATCAGCCCTAGGCGGGAAAAGGCATCAGGCAGGTTGGTGCGCTCCTCTTCGTGATCAGTGCAGTGCAGGAGGAGATGTTCGGCGTCGGCCGTGTCCTCGCATGTCTGGCATATAGGGTCAACGCTGAGTCTGAAGCGACTTATCCACGCCGGGATGAAGGCACTTCCGGTCCGTAATCTGCGCAATACAGCGGCAGTTTGGCGGTCAAATGCCCGCGGTATCCGAGCTGGGAAGGCACCCGCCACCACTACCGGGTACGGGTGCTGTAGGGAAATGGCTCTTCTCACAAGGAGCTTGGCGTCTGAGAAGCGGAGAACGGTCGAGAGCGGGCACTCGGGGTCCTTGTGAGCCCGCACCGCCAGAAAATCAACGACTTCATTCCCTCGAATGCCGGAGTGCCTTGGAAGCCATTGAAAGGCAATGTCGTTGCCTTCTTGCTGAAGCTCGACCGCATCCTGCGCGATTGAATGGGCCAGGGGCATGGCCCGTTCGAGCCTAGATAGCAGCTCGAGGGCTGATCTTGAGTCGCTCAGGATGACTTAGCTTAGGGCCTGTGTGCAGCCTGTCCGAATACCCCAGAGGGCGAGTCGTATGGCTGCTAGCTCTGCCGTGGTGGAGGATGCCTGGTGAGCCAGGCGCTCACTGGTACCCACAGCGGCTGCCTGTAAGAAAGCCGCTGCTGTTGCTGTGCCTCCGGAGGGGTCCGCTGATCTGTCGGTGTACACTCGGGTACACCGACACTCGGTATACACTCGGGTACGAGTGATCTTCCATGAGCTTCCTTGCTACGACCACTGCTACGTTCTTCTCGGTCCGCAGTCCAGGGATGTGAAAGCTGATCCGCAGAGGGTGGGGCTCCTTGTGCAGCTCTGGGAGTGCAGCGAGTGGTCCACTCCAGGTGTGCCAGCTATGTCACCAAGGGTGCAGAGGTGCGCTCCTGGTCTTGATTCAGCGCGCTCGGCGATCCTCATTAAAAGCGTGATGGTCAAGTCGCAGTTGCTCATTCGAGTCAGATGGCCCAGCGCCCGTTCTTGCATGAGGTTCTCTACAGAGTTAATCCTGGATTCTGTGAGCGTATGTCGAGACGAGGCCGTGCGGGGAACTCCGAGGCAAATCCTGAGTGCCACGCGTTGCGCTTGTTCGAGGTTTTTGAGCTGGTTGACACTAAGTGTGGCGAAAGGTAGGGCGTACAATGGGCGGGCCAGGATGAGCCCCCTATACAGTTGCAGCATCATGTGAGATGAAGTTCTCCAGGTAGTTCCGCCAAGCATCCGGAGGATGTTTGTATGAGTTCCCATCTTTTGAAGCACTTCCCTCATTGCTGGGCCCCAGGATAGCCTCGAGTCCAACGTGACGCCAAGATATGTCGCCGTTTTCGCCAGTTTCACTGCGTAGTGTGGTCATGAACTTGCTTGGCTTCTTTGGAGCGTAGCACAGCGCGATCGTTTTTTTTTCGGCTGATATTGCCAAGCCCAGTTGGTGGAGACGATACACTGCATTTGTCAGGGCTCGCTGGAGAGCGCATACCATACGCTGCCTTCTGTAGCTGGGGACTTTGGACCAGAGTGCCACGTTGTCTGCATAGACGGCCATGCTGATAGGGTACGCCGGTTCTTCTCCAACCCTTGCCGCGGCTGGGAGCGACGCGATGGCCAGAGCAAAGAGTAGCGGGCTAACAACCCTCCCTTGGAGAACTCCTCGGATGATTTTCGGGGTTTGCTCATCGCGCTGCCGGCCTTTACACACATAGTGCGTTAACTAAGAAATGCGCAAATGTATTTTAGTGGACGTCCGTTCACCCCGAAACGGCGTAGAGCTGAAATGATGGCCCTGTGGGGGAGGGCATCAAAGGCTTTGCGGACGTCCAGAAAGACTGCCACCGCAGACCAACGCTGCGCTTTTTCTTCTTCCAGTGAGCTGACGATATCTCCCATTGCATCTACCGTGCTCCGATGGTGCCGGAATCCCCAAAAACAATCCGGTAAAGCCCTTGCCCCTTCGAGGTGGTAAACAAGACGGCGTAGCACCATACACTCCATCACTTTGCCGAGGCATGATGTCAAGGAGCTAGGCCTGTATGAGCTTAGCTGGTCTTGGGGCTTGCCGGGCTTCAGCAGTGGTATTGTGGTTGGTACCCTCCAGGCGCCTGGCAGCTCAGCCGTCCTCCAGACTTGGTTGATGAGAGCTAGCATCGCTGGCAGTGCCGACTCGTTGACGTTTCTCAGGGCCTGGTTGGTGACTCCAACCGGTCCTGGTGACGCGCGGTGTCTGGGAAGGGAATCAAGGACGTACTGCAGCTCGTGCAGAGTAAAGTTGGTGTCCGGTTGTTGCATCAGAGGTGCCGTGGGATGACTGAACTTGTCCCACTTCTCGGGAGGCGGTCCCACTGTCGGTACCAGCGGAACAGTGGAAAGTATCCGCGAGGAGTTCTACCATCTCTGTTGGTCGGAGGTTCATGGCCACGGCCATTCCAAGGACTGGGTTTCGAGGAATCGGGCGGCCCGCCAGTGTTCTCGACATCCTCCAAGCCCTGCTTCCTCGGGATGGATTTCTAGGGTAGTTCAGTTGAGACGCCATTAGGCATCCAGTCGCCTATAGGCCACGATATCCTCCGTTTTTCCGGTGACCCACGACTTTCGCTGGGCTCGCCGTCTTCTCGCTCGGAGTTTAAGCCATTCGAGGTCAGGGTTAGGGAGCGTTAATGGCACTCTGACTTCACGGGTAGCTTCTTTGAGGACGCGCGTTAGTGTTTTTTTTTAATTGAAGGGAAATCCCCCCTGTAGTGCCTCTCCAAGCAGTGACCTATAGTGGTCCCAGTCGACTATCTGGCAAGTCCTACGGGGGGGCTTTCCGCGGCCTTCCAATGAAAATTGGAAGGTGATCACTTCCACAGCTGTCCGCCTGAGCGGTTGCACAGAGCCTCACGGACTAGGTTGTGAAGGTGAGACCAATCACGCCTTCCGTCACTCTAGGGCGGATAAACGTCTGGCTCCCACTTGCAATGTTTCTCAGGTCAAGTGCTTCGGCCTTTGCTTGTAGCTCCCGTCCCGTGGGGAGTCTTGCTTGTTTCCCCAAGACTGTGAGTGCGCATTGACGTCTCCGGCTACTATTAGGTCTCCCTTGGCTCGCACTCGAATGTCCGAAAGTACATGGGTGTCCCAGGGTGCGTTAGGGGCCATGTATGCCGAGACGATGGTGAGTGGACGTCTTCTCCATTCCACCGTCACTGCCACAAACTCTGCACCCTCAGTGCATAAATCATTGACGGTCCACCTCACTTTGTGGCAACTCTCGACGCACTAGGTAGCGCTGCCCGCGGAAACCCTTTGCCACATGCGGTTTGCTGGAGTACACTACATGATCCGCAATGCGCATGTCGCCGGCTGACATTCTGGGTTCCTGGAGAGCTACTGCATTGTAGGCGTTGTCCAAGAGGTGTTTGCGGAGCTCAGGAATCGCGTTCTCAATCCGTTACAGTTCCATTGAAGAACTGAGCAGGAGAGGGGTTGAAGATGCTTGGTGGTCTTCCTATTAATGTCTCCACATCGTGTGATGAGTTGGTGTGGGTAGGCGAATGGCGAAAAATTGCTGTCCTGCAGCCGAGAATGAGCTGAAACGTTTTATATCGGTACACAATTATAAAAAAACCAGGTCAAGAGGCGCTCGATCCACGTTCCGTCGCGTGGTCACGTGCGTCGCCATCTTGGGCAACGCAACTTTTTTTTCTTCATTGCCTGAAATTTATACACGGAAAAAGAGCGGAAAACTGCATTTCACACAAATATTCACAACAGTGAAGAGCTAAAAACCTGCTATCCTCGCTGTTACAAGAAAATGGTACATTAAAGTCTTCGGTCCCAGCTCTTAAGACCGGGCAGCCACTTAGGGGAAGGTGGTTTGCATTTTCAATGCTTCCTTCAGGGAACACACCGTTTCGGCGAAGTACTTGTACAGGGGAGTGCATTGATATCGGCGTGGCATACGACACCACCAAATACTGTGCATGCCTAAAAGCAGCATAAGGTCACAAGGCACTGTGCCCCTTCCACAAGTAACGGACGCCGTGAGGCGACAAAGGAAACTCTTTCTTAAGCGTTCTTTGCAGGATGTCCAAGAAGAACAGTGCGTCCTAGCAGAAACTCCCGCCACGCACGCGGCAATATCTACAAACTCAGTTTTCTGTTGACCCGGAACAACGGTATAAGATACCCTTTAGGTGAGGACACGGTGGAAAATACATTTCTTGCACCGTGGGTGAGGACGAACAGCGTGGAACGCCACGACGCGATCGACCAGACGAAATCCCTATGGCGCGCGCACAAAGAAATAGCCTATGGCCACAGCGTATCCGCCGGCCAGTAGGCGCAACTAAAATAAATATAAATATACCAACAATTGTCTCGTTGTCATGGTACCCGGGTGCACGTGCTTTCCGCTCGGCTTATCGGCTCTGACCTCGAAGGGCGCTGGCTTGAACACCGCGCTGGTCAGGGATCTCTCCTCGACGCGTTCATAAAACTGTTGTTCTTGTTGAGGCAGGAAGGTAAGGTCAATAGACGAAGCTGTGTCCAAGCTAGGGTGCCTTCATGTGCGCTTTGCTCAGGGTGATGACATCTGGCCATTTTGTTCCGAACGCTTATTTTTGTGTTCTGAAGCGCGTGAAAGAGCGTGTCCTTTTCACGTGCTCGTGGTAGCTGATGGTGCTAGGGCGACATTTTGTTTCGGCGATTCCTTTGTATTAATGCGAATAGCATTCTGGATACTTCACGCACTTTCGCCTATCTGTGCATCTGATCTGGCTATCTAATCTCTTACGCCGCGGGTCGATAAATAAATAAAGACCGCGCCGGCTGGGATTCGAACCGTTGACCTCTTGATCAGCAGGCAGGCGCGCTAACCACAGGGCTATGAAGGCATCATTCAACGCACTCCTAAACACTTGTTTATATCTCACATAGGACGCGCTATAGAGCGCGTCCCAGGTGGTAAAGATATAAACAACCGTTTAGAGTACCGTTGGTTGAGACTAGCTGGAGATGCCAGAAAGCCTGGTCGGTACCATTTTGAGTGTTTGTGCGTACGGCGCGCTGCTTGTGCTCGCCTTCCTAAGTGACACAAACGCACGTGCTGGGCTGCGGGAGATCGTGCGCAGGGCTTGTGAAAGTGTCAACAAATTTAGAATCGCCTCAAGAGTGGGCTGGCGTATCTAGAGTGTGCTCGGCCACCTGACGAACGCGCATAACTCCGCACCGTTTGATGCTATTCGCATTAACGTAGATAATCATTCCCAAAGGATGGGTTCTGCTGATGTTTTCCTTTGTGAGAGCGTGCTGTCGGCATCGGATACTACAAAGAATGGCATCGGTACTACAAGGACGAACTCCTATGCTACACGCAGCGTCGCGCAAGTATTACATGACGCTGCAGGCACGGAAAACGACTTAGAAAAACACTGTCAACTTCCCATATATATAATGTTTTTGTTTTGTTTGCGAGGCGGTTTATTAGGGGGTTAGAAGACTACCCAGTCCATATTTTGGAACAACGTCACGTATATTGTTAATAAACTAAAAACCAAACGCAACTGCTCTCACCGGAAACGGAAACTGAACGGGGGAGGAAGAAGAAATGTATGCGAGTAGAGAGTTGCCGGACGTCACGTGGCCACACTCGACCGCATTTCCTTTTTTTTTCCTTCACTTTTCTGGCCGTGCGAAGCAGACGAAAAACGCGCACATCACCGAAAAAACGTAGAAGAACTTTGTGCTTGACTTTCGCACGTTTAGGGAGCAGCTCTATAGGCGCCCGCTTTAGGCTTGAGCGGCGTCGCCCTTCGCACGGCCAAGAAGAGAAAGGGAAAAAAAAAGAAAATGCGGTGGAGATGTAGCCACGTGACGTCCGAGCAACTCCACTTACTCCGCTACATTTCTTCTTCCTCCCCTGTTCCGGTTTCGTTTGAAAGAGAGCAGTTGCGCTTGGTTTTTAGTTTAGTTGCAGATGTACGCATGTGCCAAAATTATGAGACTGGGTAATTTTCGGCTCTAATAAATCGCCTGGCAATATTTTTATATATGGGAGGTTGACAATGCTTTTTCTAAGTCGTTTTCTGTGCCTGCAGCGTCATAGTAATGCGAGGGCGTTCATAATGTTCAAGTTGTTATTGTCACGAAGGAGATGGAGATTCAGCAACAGCTCGAGTGAGGAGTTGAGACCTTATCTATATCTGCCCCCAAAAGTTACCCACTTTTTCCGGTAGGATGCACCATACGCTGGTACGCTGCTGTAACTCGTCTTGGAGCATGAATCGCTCCGCTCAGCAATCACTTGGTCGCCGCCGCTGGAAATGCTTTTCTGCAGTTCGCCACCTTGTAGCGCCTGTTCCTATTATCCAAAGGTGTCATAAACTGCGCACGCTGTCCCAGAACCACGCTCCCAGATTGGGGCGAGATATCCTTGGCATTGCTTCTCCTTCAATGGCAAAACGAGATCACTGCATGTGCTTGAGCGCCCATGCAGGATGTACATCCTATTTCCTGGCTTCCCTGGCGGCGTTCCTGCTGCCACAGGCAATGTTTATACTGTGCGGAATCTAGAGGGACGCGCGCTTATTTGATGCCTGATTTTGTTCTGTTTTTTAAAG
Organism: Ixodes ricinus; assembly: GCA_037355805.1. Classification (NCBI taxonomy): domain Eukaryota; kingdom Metazoa; phylum Arthropoda; class Arachnida; order Ixodida; family Ixodidae; genus Ixodes; species Ixodes ricinus. The sequence goes on from JAZHYW010013350.1 coordinate 29,313, forward strand.
CTTGTTGCGACATGATACGAGTTTATGAACGCCCCCCTCGCTACTTGAGTGTACGACGCTGCAGTAAGGAAAATCCTGTACATCCGATGCCATTCTTTGTAGAATCCGATGCCGACAGAGCGCGCGTACAAGATTTTGCATAAAGGAATCGCCGAGGCAAAACGTCGCCATAGCAATCGTCAGCACCACGAGCACGTAGCAGCGACACGCTCTTTCTCGCGCTATCGTGAACTACAAAAATAAGCGTTCGGAACAAAATGGCCGCAGATGTCATCACTGCTGACAGCGTACATGGAGCGCACCTCTAGCTTGATCACTGCCATACTGGACTCATCTGCACCAACAAGAATCACAGTTTTATGAACATGCCCAGGCGAGGAGATCCTGACCAGCGCGGTGTCCTGCCAGCGCCCTTCGACGTCAGAGCGATAAGCCGAGCGGAAAGCACGTGCACCCGGCACAGCTGACACCGAGACAATCGTTGGTATATTTACTATTTATTTTAGCGGTGCGCTACTGGCCGGCGGATGACGCTGTGGCTGTTTAGCCATTTGTAGCAGCGCTTCATAGGAATTTCGTCTGGACGGTCGTCAGTACCTGGGTGGCGTCCTCACCCACAGTCGAAACTGTATTGTCCTCCACCCACGGTGTCATGCACCTCACCGTATAGGGTATCTTATACCGTTGTTCCGGTGGTCGACAGAAAACAGAGTTTGGAGCATGCCGGCGTGCGTGGCGGGTTCTGCCAGGACCCACTGTTCTTCTTGGACATCTTGCAAAGAAGTATGAAAAGAAAGAGTTTCCTTTGTTACTCAACGTTACTTGCGGAAGGGGCATAAAGTCAGACCTGAAATACGCAGTACGCACAGTATTCGGTGAAGCCGTATGCCACGCCGATATCAATGCACTCCCCTCTACAAGTACTTCATGAATAGGGCCAAGAAGGAAGCTATCGAAAATGCAAACCACTTCCCAAGGGGACACTAGTCTTAAGAGCTGGGACCGAAGACGGAATGGTACTATTTTCAGAACAAAGGAGATAGCAGGTTTTGTTCTCGTACTGTTGTGAATATTTGTGTGAAATGCAGTTTTCCGCTCTTTTTCCGTGTATAAATTTCAGGCAATGAAGAAAAAAAGCGCATTGCCCAATATTTATGACGCTTACCCGGATGCGACGGAAACGTGGATCGAGCACCAGACCCTGTTTACAGTTGTGTACCCATATGTCATTTCAGCTCATTCTCGGCTGCAGGACAGTAATTTTTCACATCGTCACCGTATCACTCAACTCATACGGTGGAGACATAGAAGACCACCAAGCATCTTTCAACCCTCTCCTGCTCAGTTCTCCAATGAACTGTAACGGATTGAGAACGCGATTCCCTGAGTTCTGCAAAACACCTCTGGAAAATAACGCCGCCGCAGTAGCCTCCAGGAACCTAGAATGTCAGCGACATGCGCATTGCGGATCATGTAGGCATTCCAGCAACCAGCGGCAAAGGGCTCTGTGGCAGCGCCAGGTAAGCCCAGAGCTGCCACAAAGTGAGGTAGACGCTCACGATTATACCGAGGGCGCGAGCCTGTGCGGCAAGACGGTGGAATGGAGAAGACGTCCACTCACCATCGTCCCGGCATGAAGGCCCCTAACGCACCCTGGGACAATCAGTCAACAATGCACTTTCGGAAATTCGAAGTTGCGAAGCCAAGGGAGACCTAATAGTAGCCGGAGAACGTCAATGCGCACTCACAGTCTTGGGGAAACAAGCAAGACTCCCCACGGGACGGGAGCTACAAGCAAAGGCCGAAGCACTTGACCTGAGAAACATTGCAAGTGGGAGCTAGACGTTTGACCTGCCCTAGAGTGACGGAAGGTGTGATTGGCCTCACCTTCACAACCTAGTCCGTGAGGCTCTCCGTAACCGCTCCATGGGACAGTTGTGGAGGACTGCCTCGTTAAAGGGAAGCCCTCCGTAGGATCAACAGATAGTCGACTGCACCCAGTCACTGCCAAGAGTACCAGTGGGGATTTCCCACCAAAAAAAACACTAACGCGCGTCCCTTTTCAAAGAGTCATCGTGAAGTCAGCGTCATTAACGCTCCCTAACCCTGACCCCGAATGGTTGCAACCCGAAAGAAGACGGCGAGCCCAGCGAAAGTCGTGGTGGGTCACCGGAAAACGGAGGGATACGGCCTATGAGAGATCGGATGCCCAATGACGGCCCCAACTGATCCACCAGAACGATACATCCCGAGAGCAGGTCAAGGACACCGGCGTTACCTGGCGTGTACGCCCGACTTTCGAACCAGTTCCAGGGCTACTGCATGAACCTTGATGTCAACAGAGATAGAACTCTCCGCGGATACTGTCCTGCTGTTCGGTGGACCATCTTCATAGCGTACACGTTCACTAATCCCACGGCACCTTGATGCAACAACCGGATATCGGCCCCACTCTGCACGAGCTGCAGTACGTCCTTGATTCCTCTCCCAGACACCGCGTCACCAGACCGGTTGGAGTCACCAACCAGGCCCTGAGAAACGTCAACGAGTCGGCACTGCCAGCGATGCTAGCTCATCAACCAAGTCCGGAGGACGGCTGAGCTGCCAGCGCCTGGAGGGTACCAACCACAATACCACTGCTGAAGCTCCGGCAGCCCCTGCACAGCCAGCTCATACAGGCCTAGCTCCTTGATACGCCGTATGCCTCGGCAAAGTGACGGAGTGGTGCTTTGCGCCACCGTTTACCACCTCGAAGGGGCAAGGGCTTTACCGGATTGCTTTGGGGACTGCACCACGGAGCACGGTAGATGCAATGGGAGATATCGTCAGCTCACTGGAAGAAGAAAAAGGCAGGCGTTGGTCTGTGGTGGTACTGGACGTCCGCAAGTCTTTGATGCCTCCCCCACAGGGCCATCATTTCAGCTCTACGCCGTTTGGTGAACGATCCGCCGTCATATTGCGCATTTAGTTAACGCACGGTAAAGGCTGGTGCGCGATGAGCAAACCGAAAATCATCCGGCGGCTTTCCGGGGCGGCGCTGCTGTCGCTCTTTGCTCTGGCCATCGCTGCTCCCAGCCGCGGCAGCGGCTGGAGCAGTAACGAAGTACCCATATCATATACTACCCAGCGTAGACAATGGCACTCTGGTCCAAACTGTTTGGTAAGGGCAGTATGGTATGCGCTCTCCAGCGAGCCCATTGCATGCAGTGTATCGTCTCCACCAACTGGGTTGTTGGGAGGACAACGGAAAAAGATCGCCAAAGCGCTCCAAAGGCCAAGCAAGTTCAAGACCGTTGGACAATGGAAAGGAACTGAGAAACGGCACATATCTTGGCGTCACTTTGGACTCGAGGCTAATTTGGGGCCCAGCAATGAGGGAAGCGTTTTCAGTGCTGGGAACTCATACAAACATCCCCTGATGTTGGCGGTTCATCGAGAACTAACTTGGACATGATGCTGCAACTGTATAGGGGGGCCCATCCTGGCCCGCCCTAGCTCAGGCTCCTACCTTCGCCACCAGGTCAACCAGCTCAAAACCTCGAACGCTAGCGCCGTGGCACCTTCAGGATTTGCCTCGGAGTCTCTGCGACCACGTCTCGACATACGCTCACAGAATGCAGGATTGTCCTGTGGAGGAGAACCTGCTAGCGCAAGAACGGGCGCTGGGCCATCTGACTTTGAAAATGAGCAACTGCGACTGAATTACCACGCTGAATATGACTGCTGAGTGCGCGAATCAAGACTAGAGCGCACCTCTGCACCCTTAGTATATAGCTGGCACACCTGGAGTGGACCACTCGCTGCACTCCAGAGCTGCACAAGGAGCCCCACCCCTTGCGGATCAGCTACATCCCCATCGGTGGACCGAGAATAACGTAGCAGTGGCCGTAGCAAGAAGTCATGGAAGATCACTCGTACCCGAGTGTATCTACGTTGTGTACCCATACGTGCCACCGACAGATCATGGGACCTCTGAGGCAAAGCAGCAACAGCAGCGGCTTTCTTAGTGCGTCGTTGTGTGCTCAGTGAGCGCCTGGCTCACCAGGTCCTCCACGCTGCAGAGAGCAGCCATACGACTCGCCCACTGCATCTGGACAGGGCCAGCACAGGCCCTAAGCTGTCATCCTGGCTGACTCAAGATCAGCCTCTCGAGCTGCTATCTAGGCCGAACGCAGCCAGCGCCCCGGCCCATTCAATCGCGCAGGATGCGGTCGAGCTTCAGCAAGAAGGCACGACACTACTTTCTCAATGGCTCAAGGCACTCCGGCATTCGAGGGCCAGTCGGCGACGCCGGCGGTGCGGGCCCGCGACCTTCGAGCGCCCGCTCGACCGTTCTCCGCTTCTCAGACGCCAAGCCAGGAGAAGAGCCACTTCCCCAGAGCACCGTACCTTGCGGGTGGTGGCGGGTGCTCTTTCCAGCCTGGGGACACCATTGGGCGCCGACAGCAACTGCCGCCGTATTGCGCAGATTACGGGACTGGGGCGCCATCCCGGCGTGGATAAGCTCGCTTCAGACTCAGCGTTGATTCCGGCGCGACATGTGGAGGACACCGGGTTGACGAACATCTCCTCCTGCACTGCATCACGGATCACGAAGAGGAGCGCACAAACCTGCCTGATGCCTGCCTAGGGCTGATTGGTACCAACTGGAGAACTCTGTGGTTGCAGAGCACACAAGCTGGGCCATGGGATTAGTAGTACTCAAGAGCGTAGTCAGCGTCCTACCAGTGAACTCTGGACATCCTCGGCACGCAAGAGATCTGGGTTGCTTGCAGCACCTACCCTGAAGATCTACATCCAGAGGTTTTTATGAGACTCAAGGAGTCGTGCGATTCTGAACCGAAAGCCGCAGGAAAGTTAACAATCTGAAAAGATGCTTTCCCCTACCTCTACCCTCTTTTTTCCCACCCTTCAATGATTAAGTATTGTTCTGTGCTTACGCATCAACTAACAACAACGTCGATTTTCTCATGTTGACGTGTCACAAATGTGTGTATTAGCAGGCAGAAAAGGCACGTTCTTACTTTCCTTAGACCCAGTGATTTTATTGCTAATCAGGATGGGCTTGTGGCGTCATATCTTGATAGGCGCAGCAAGCAGACGACGGCATTGTCTGCTTTCGACCGAGTGCGAACGCATAAAAATGGAACCCCAGTTCAGTACGGTCTTGATATGACTTACTGTCAAAATAAAACAATGTCACCCGCTGTAAGATTTAATAGAGACCTGCCTCGTGTCAGTAATCTTATGCGGAGCGCAAGTTCGTCTGGTACTTTTGCAGGGGTTGTAGTGATCGAAGAAATGCCAAGTCTGGTTGTTCTGATTGAACGATTCAGTTTGCTGAGCCCGCCAAGGTGCTTGCCACGGATACTAATGGCCGAGGAGGTGATATATCCTTTGCTTGGTGTCCTCACGCCTTTCTTCAATGGGCCCACACGCACTGTAATGCTGTCAAGGGAGACATTTTGTGTTCTCGCCTAATTTCTCCTTGTGCTCAGCCTATACATCTACACAACCGCGTGGGATGGCCTCTATCTCTGTATTGGCTCGAAGCCTCCCAGCCAATGCAGGCTGTGAACGTATCTAGAGAGCACACACTACAGAGAGTCTCCAACTGCTCTTCGATTGGGGGTCAATGTGGTTCTGGGCCGCATTTGCAATACAGCGCTTGAGGAGGTGTCGAAAGGCTTGCTCGTCTGCAAACGTCTCCGCCTTCTTCCGCGTCTTTTCGCCACACGAAAACGCAGCGCATACGCACTTGCGACAGATCACTGCAGGAGTTGCTATTTGCACAGCATGAGCTTGGGGTCATGGATGTTCCAGGGACGTCGTTTCTCTGCGCCTAATTCTTGTTGGTTGGTAACGGGGCCGCGTAAGCCACACCCCCCCCCCCCCCCTTTCCTCCTGACTCCGTAGTTGCTTTGTGCTGTAGGTATCTAGCTGCAGCCTCTCATTACAGAAATGTTAACCCACTCGATTAAAGGGTTAACATAGCGCGAACTGAAACAGGACGAAAAAATAAATATATTGATGTGTTGTCCGGCCACGTATTTTTTCGTCCTGTAATTGCCTGTTTTAGTTTTTAATCGATAGCGAACCAACTAGCCCCAACGCAGTTGTATTAATTAGCTATTCACTCCTGTAAAACAGCCCGCTTCGCGGCGGCTTCATCAATTTGTCTGTACCCGCACCACTAGTAGGCGGCGCCACTCGTTTTCCAAGATGGCCGGTTTAGTGAGGGTCGGAGAAAGCGTGCCGCTGCTGAGCCTGTCTAGTTTGCTGGCTTCACTGAGCGACACAAATTATTTCTGCAATACCAGTGGTTAAAGAGAAAGCGCAGGTCACCTCTTTATCCTGAAAACAAAATTAATAGCGCGCAATATTTACGCTATGATTACATTTTATTCTGGAACGAACTGAACTTACCTTTATTTCAGATTAATTTCTCAGGTATCGGTCTTAATTTCAGATTCTTTTCATATCATAGCAATTCTGCTAATCTCTAATTATTTAGTTAAAGAAGTTGTCTGCGGAACGTTCGTCCCTTTGAAGACAGGGTCTTTCTATACATGAGGTAACATATAATGCTGTAAGCGTTGAAAAATCTGTGCGATATTTGTAAAATGGCGTACTTTTCTGGCTCACAATTATTATATGAACACGAATCAGGCCTTTCAATGTTTTTGGGGTATTGAGAAGATTAATTGTTTTAATATCTTCCCAGAGTAAGAATGACCGAATGAAAACCTTTCAGAAAAAACGGTAATGGTTAAATGGTGTATTTCTAAAATAAAATATTTAGCAATAAATACGTGATTTGTATTAATAATACAGAACATTAATATTGAGATATTTACCACCAATTTTCAAGCTCGCAACAATTAGTTGCTTATATGATCTAATTTCAAACACGCGAACAAGTATGACAATCTAGCAAAGTTAATTATCATCAATAAAAGCAATTGCAGCATTTTTAATTACCAAGTTATAAAATAAATAAAGTCTAAAATCAATGACAAAACCCTAGCTAACGTGAGAAATTCATGGGCAAATTTAGATTAATGGAAAATGCTAATAAAGTAGCGACTTTGACGATCGGCAAAACTTCCAAAGTCGCCGCCAATATCCTTCCAGACCAAATCCCCCCCCCCCCCCCCAAAAAAAGCGGATTATCTTTAATTATTGCTCTTTTTTTACATTCATTTCCTTTCGTGTTTGCGGTCGTTCGGCCATCCCTGTTTTCCGCCTGAAGGAACGCCTACCTGCTTGCGCGTCTGTCACTGCAGCACGTTTCGTTGGTGTTGGCATTGTGAACAGTAGTGAGTATTGCATATATGAGCGAACGCAAGCGTTGCTGTGTGTTTGTGTTAGCTTCATGTTCCACTGCCAGCATGCGTGAACCCGAAATTGGTGGTCTGACTGGAGCAGAACATGCGCGCGCGAAACGGGAGTTAAAGATTAACGCAAACGCACATAAAAGGTCGGTTTCCTCGCTTATGCGCAATACTCAAACTCTATCAAGGTACAATCCACTACCGGCTGCAGCACCACGTTAGGACAGTGAAGATGCTGTTGTACTGGAAACGACATTTAGCTGGCTGCACGCGAGCAGTTCCGCCGTGCCCGCTGAGCAGGAGAATCAGGGGACCCTCACTAGAGCGCTCCCGTCGCCGCGGGAGGGCGAGCGGCGAGCTGGAGATGAATAGCCGTCGCGGAGCATCAGTTTGACCTCGACCTGGAACCGAAATGACGCCAACCGACGAAACGCGAAAATACATGGAAGATAAACAAGGCCCTCAACGTAGAGATGGAGAATGGGCAACCCCGGAGGCCGCAGACCGTCGGGTTGATGCTGTGCAGCGTCGGTGACATGTTAAGAGTAAAGAACTCCTCTCCAGCTGTCGCCAGGCGGAAAGAGGTAGAGGAGCTTCCACTTTATTCTTAAATGTCACCGCAGGAGGACGCTAAATTGGAAACGCCCTCGCAGCTCTTGAGGCATCTCCTCTTCAGTCTAGGCCACGGGTAAGATAATCTTGAGATACTGGCGGGGCTGAACGCGCGGCGCGCGAGGAATCGATAGTGTTTGTCTGATGCAACCTGAAAGGCTGCATTATTCCGCGGCCATCGTGCTCATTGAACAGGCGTTTTTCGCGGCAACGGCGAAACTGTGTGAAAGGAAAAAAATGTCTCGCTGCCTTACATTCCAGCAATACGTGAACGAACGC
>JAZHYW010013351.1:0-46451 GCA_037355805.1 Ixodes ricinus
CAAGCTTCAACCACTTCGAGCCCGTCTCCGATTCCTGGTCTACAACGGCAGACTTTGTTCCTCGAGCGGAACGGGATGCTCCACCATCATCGACATCAACTACATCATGGATCCGCCCCCAAGGCCTGTTATCGTCAGTGGGCAGTGCAGCGCAGCAACGATGCGGACGTCCATGAACCCGTTCCTATTTTTAATACAGGTTGGTAAACCTTTTCTGGTATCCACGCTCAAGAGCAATTACCTGTGTCTTGCTGTGCTGCCCTGCCCAAAAACAGTGTGCGAGAGTCTTACTGGTTCCTTTGATTCTCTGTGTATGCTGATACTGATCCTAAGTGGCGATGTGGAACTCAACCCTGGGCCTACTGTGGAGGAACAACTTGCGGCAATTTTAGCCAACCAGCAAAGTTTATCGGCTGACATAAAGTCAATGCAAACAAAACTCGAGCTACACATGTCTGGCACTAACGAACGCCTAACAGCAATAGAGTCAACAATTAAAGAATTATCAAAGGCTCCCCCAAAGGTAGAGCGGTGTGAGCAAAACCTAAAGCGCCTATCCGACAAAGTAACATTTTTAACCGAGAAAGTAGACGACCTAGAAAACAGAGGAAGGCGTAATAATTTAATTATTCACGGAATAAAAGAGGTAAAAGATGAAAGTACAACGGAGTTAAAAGAACTGGTGCTTCAAAGTATTTTCGAAGAGAAGCTAGGTGTTACCGTTGCCAGTGTTGAGAGGATACATAGACTGGGGCGTTTGATGGAAGGTAAACCGAGGCCCGTAATTCTGCGTCTGTACGATTTCAATGAAAAGCTAGATATCCTTCGTAACGCTCGTAAACTGAAGGGGTCGCAAGTGTTTATATCTGAAGACTTCTCACGTAGGGTCCAGCTAGTACGGAAAGAACTCTGGAATAGCATAAAACATACTCGAAAGCCAGAAGACAAAGTATCTTTACGTTACGATAAATTAATAGTCAACAGCGAGGTATATACCTGGGACGAGTCAACGCACCAACGAATGAAATTATCAAGCTCAGTTCCCACCCAACAGAGTGAATCATAGCTACTACCACGGAAGCATGTTGTGTCACCAGCATCTGTGTCGAAACTTGAGGCATTACTTATTAACTGTCGCAGCATAAAAAATAAAATTGATGACTTTGCTGAACTTGTCGCTACGACGCAACCTAGCATTGTAATAGGTACGGAATCCTGGCTAACCGAAGAGATAGCTGACGAAGAAATTTTCCCTTCCAATTATTCTGCCTATCGAAAGGATAGAACTACGCATGGTGGTGGCGTTTTTTTACTAATCGCAAACGACCTTCAGAGTTCGCAAATAAATGTTCCTTGTTCATCGTGTGAATCGGTTTGGTGTAAGATTTATCTAAATTCCGGGGAAACCCTAGCTATCGGATCATACTATCGGCCTCCCAGCGCAACCCATGAATCACTGTTATCCCTATCTGACGAGCTGTCTTCCATTTCAAGTGATTATCTTGTACTTGGGGGTGACTTTAACCTGCCTGACATAACATGGCATGATAAGCAAATGTTAACTACCGGCTCTTCGATATTATACACGACATTTTCTCACTTTGTTTCAAGCTTTGGGTTATCCCAATACGTCACTGAACCAACCAGAGTGGACTTCAATAGAGCAAGTACACTAGACCTCCTTCTTTGCGATTCCAGAACAGCTATTTCTGCAGTCACACACCTTCCGGGGATTAGCGATCACGACATAGTTACAGCAAGTATACAGTGTAAACGTCCGCTATCGGCTCGGCAGTCCCCGCGCAGGATTTATTTTTACGATCAGGGCAATTACGCTAGCCTTGCTGACGAACTTGTAACGTTTTTTGCCATTTTTGAAATGCACAGCTATGAGATGGACGTTGAAACCCTGTGGAACATTTTTAAAACTAAGCTTACTGCCTTAATTGACACTTACATCCCACACAAGCTAATCTCTCCAAGAAAGCAAAAAAACAAACCTTGGATAAATAAAGAGTTACGGCAAATTTTGAGGAAAAAGAAGCGTGCATACTTAACTTTCCGCAGGACTTCTATTGCCGCGTCCCTTACTCGGTTACGCGACCTAAGTAAACTCTACAAAAGGAAACTCAAATTAGCTAAAAATGTTTTTCAGGGCACTTTAAGTGATCGTCTTAAAAGGAGCCCTAAAGAATTCTGGAAACTGGTAAAAAGCAACAAGAAGGACCAGGTTGGCATACCATCAATTGAGGAACTTGAACAGACCATACACGATGACCAAGCAAAAGCTACGTGCTTTAGTAGATACTTCCAATCAGTTTTTTCTCCCCCGATAACTGCGGTGCACTTGGCTCTGCCTAACGCAGTAAATCAGTTGCGTGACATGCCGGAAATTGAATTCCACTCTGACGGACTGGTTAAACTTCTGGGGTCACTTAAACCTGATAAGTCTCCAGGTCCTGATGGCATTCCTAACAAGATTGTTAAGGAATGTGCAGGTATACTCGCTATGTTCTTGCACGTCCTGTTTACCAGATCTCTATCAGATAGTATTTTGCCTTCTGACTGGAAGAAAGCTCATGTTGTGCCTGTGCATAAAAGCGGCCCCAAAAACAAAGTTGAAAATTACAGGCCCATATCGTTGCTAAGCACGTCTTCTAAACTTATGGAACATGTGATCTACACAAGTATTGCTCAACATTTACAGTCAAATAATTTTTTCACTCCATCCCAGCATGGGTTCCGCTCAGGCTTGTCATGCACAACTCAGCTAGTGGAATTTTATCATGACCTAGCATACGCATACGATAAAGGCCTTCAAACAGATTGTATTTTTCTTGATTTCCGGAAAGCTTTTGATCTCGTGCCACATAAATTTATTCTGCATAAAATGAAGTCCCTACAAATAGATGGTAAAGTTCTTGGATGGTTAGCAGATTACCTAAGTGGCAGGACTCAAGCAGTGATAATTAATGGCAAGTCATCTGATTTTATTTCCGTCACTTCTGGTGTACCCCAGGGCTCGGTGTTGGGGCCGCTTTTATTTTTAATATTTATCAATGATATTGTTGTAGACGTTTTTTCTAGTATACGCCTGTATGCTGACGATTGTATAATTTATCGAGCAGTAAGTTCTTTCAACGATTGTATCACTCTGCAGGCCGACCTTGACCGCATAGCAAACTGGTGTAGCACTTGGGGAATGGATTTGAACGTTAACAAATGTCACTTTGTCCGTGTAACTAAAAAGCGTAACCCTATCACCAACATGTACCAGATTAACGACATTCCCATCAACATGTCACTACAAGTAAAATATTTAGGCGTTTACTTTTCCCATGATTTGTCATGGCGCTTTCACATTGAGTACATGACTGCTAAAGCTAATCGGATGCTAGGCTTCATCAAACGTAATTTCAAAAATTCTCCTCAAGAGGTCAAAAACACTCTGTATCTCACAAATATTCGGCCCATTCTAGAGTACGCTTCAGAAGTTTGGGATCCCCACCAGCAGTACCTGATAAATAATATAGAACTGATACAAAACAGAGCCGCCAGATTTGTCCTTAATGCATACTCGCGTGGTCAAAGTGTAACTGCCATGAAACGTGAACTTAACTGGCAGCCTCTACTGAATCGTCGTAAATGCTTCCGCCTGAAACTCCTTCACAGCATATATTACGATCAGTGTGGAATTGACAAAACGCAATATTTACTTCCACCTCACTTCATCTCTCGGCGCCTGGATCATAGCAGAAAAATTAGGCCTTTTACCAGCAAAACAGACATTTACAAATACTCATTTTTTCCTTGCACAATACTCAACTGGAACCAGTTACCTGAAGAGATTGTCTCAACAAACGTAAGCTCTCAATTTTATCACGCATTGTCAGATTCTTAAAACTTGTTATTTCTACAAACTTCAGCTTTGTCTGTATATATTCACGAGTGCAGTGTCTAGCTTTACGCTGGTTTGGGTTTTCGTTTGTTTTTATTTTCATGTTAATTGCTCCGGGTAAGTCACCTTTTGAGTTTTGACTGTTTAAGCAATTAAGTGTTCTTTGGCGTCATGTTCATTTTGTATTTGCCCCTCCCCCACTATAATGCCCTCACGGGCGCTGAGGGGTTAGTTCAATAAATAAAAATAAATAGATCAATATTTAACTATCGACACTTTTTATTCACATTTTCTTTTTTCAATAAGTATGCAATTGGGAGTTTCTCTACTGTTTATTGTCAAAAAGTTTCTAGAAAGTATTTTCAGTTTTTTTTATAGTTTTTCAATAGGCATTAGAAGTTCCTTAATATTTATCCGGATGTCCCTCATTGCAGTTGGGTTTTTTTCCGAACTTCGCATTTTCCTAGAAGAACTCTTGAAGTTTTTATCACCTAATAAAATATTATTGATAGCTTTACGAGAGCTTGCAATTGTTAGGTTTTGCGATTGTCGACAATCAATACTACACTATCAATAGTTTACGAGTCGACTATCGATCGCATACTATCAATTGTACTATTGAGAGTTCTACGATAGTCAAATATCGATATCACTCTTAATCTTGAGCAGGATATTAGGCCGGTTATAACCATGACTAATTCGAGCCAACTTGTCACAGGTACAACCGACCTCTTATCCGTCCCGTTATAACCGGCCCGTTCAACCTGGACCGTTATATCCATCCTGTTGTGTCCGGCCCGTTGTTTCCGGCCCATTTGTATCCTGCCCGTTGTATCCGGCCCACTGTATCCGGCCCTCTCTATACGGCCCGCTCTATATGGATCTCCGCAGTCGGCCCTCTTGATCCAATTTGTCATGACTGCCTCCGGACCTTTATCAGGCGTCCCTCTTTTAGATTGTCCTTTGAGTTCACTAAAAGTACCATGCGCCTACTTTTACGTAGAGCACTCGATGAGCCAATCGGCACTATCTACAAAGGCGTTCGTTTATTGACAAGGGCGAACATGTTTCGACGTAAATATAAAGCCTGCGATGGGGCAATGAGTGTGGCGTTAGCCTGTGAAGCGGGATGCCCACAATCATATGCCGCACTCCGTAATAGAAGAAGACATATTTTCGACCCCATCACGAGACATGCTCTCTTTGTAGGCGTGCATTGGCTTTCCGAGTTCCTGAGGAAATTTCGTCAGTTGGGCTTTCAAACACTTGAAAAAGAATAGCCACGTTGCAAGCAAATGAGAAGACACGTGTAAGCCGTTTTGAAAGGAGTGGGTCAATACTCAATATCTCAATACTTTTTAATGACATGATTAGTTGGAGCTACAATTGATCCGTTCTGTAATAAAAAGTTTATTGAACCTACTCCGACATACAAAACTCGTTATGCAATAGTTATGTACATTCAACATGTTATCACGGGAGAACACGCATTCATGGTACACTCGGAGGCCAGTAAGGAAGATGTCTACAGGAAATAAGCCGAGATATCTCATGCAACAAGTTCTTCAAGTGACAGTAGCTTAGGTGGTTAAACATACAAAGTAAACTCTTGAAGAAAGGCGCCCGGTCAGGGCTTCGATAGTTTGTAAAAGTCGAAATCAAACAGTAAACGTAACGCAAGAGATCGATAAAAACGCTCCAGTCTATGAGTAGCTCGTTGTTTTTTTTTTGAATTAGTTCATTAAATTAATATATTTATGTCAATGCCATACACATAAGCGCCGCTCATCCGACATTAATATCTTCCGGCAGTTCGGCCCAGGTTTCGAATTTGTTTAGCTCTTTAACATGTGTTCCAAACTATACTCCATTCACCCTTAACCGGAGACTAGAAGCTCCACCTTCAGCGCAAGCCCGGCTGTCTTCGGCACCTTCTTTGGTTGCGCGTGCCTGCGCGTTCACACTTGTCGTCAGCAAGGGCAGAAAGCTCGCGCTGAAGGCGAAGCGATCTAGTCTCAGCTCAGGGGTGAAACGGAGTACCGCTGCGCAACATCATGTGTTAAGAGCACTGAACTCTAATAAAGACAAAACGCCCTGAAAGAATAATTTTCATGTTTCTTTTGAAAGCAAATACAGTCATATCTGTCGTTAATATGAATACCCCGGTATAAAGACGAAAGTTTCGGGAACAAAACGGGTAATTAATATACATGAATTTTCGTGTATCATAAAAAGTTACTCCCATTATAGACAATTTGGGGGGGGGATGAGTGGCGTTCATATTAATGAGGTATAACTACTTAAGGTTAAGTATGCAAAAATCCTCCACTCAACAATTCGAGATTTTTTTTTTTTGCATCACTTCGATTGAACTTAATACAAAAGACGTAAAAGTAATAAAGAAACGTTTTATTATACGCACAGTTTAGCTACATATACTGCAGCTGATTCCCCACGCAATCATCGCGTGAGATTCTAAGCACTTATCTTGTTATCATATAACGTAGGCATGACCTTATGAACGCCCCCCTTGAAAGAACGTTGCCATCTGGGTTCTCAGTCACTGTGACAAGACCGGCTTGCCACTCATCAAAATTGACTTTACTCCCGTATTGGCCATACAAATCACGGTGCCAAAATCGACAAAAAACCGATTCGACATCATTTTACTAACACCTATATATACATTCTAGACAGGCCAAGGGCCATACATAATGTCAATGTCAGAGTTCACGCACATATTATTGGACGAAAAAAATACATATTTCATTCGAACTCAACTGGTTTAACATAAGATCATAATTTTCAGAATGACTCCGTCAAGGGGAGTGTACGTTAAATGAAATATACAATCAAACAGCAGTCGCGGTGCCAAATAATATTTAAAGGGCATAAGTTATTAGGACATCTCTTTAGCATAATAATACCTGAGACCGCGTAAAATAAAAGGCTAGCTCTGAAAGGTTTTGTCTCCTGTTGCCCCTATTGCATAAATCGGTTCACTACCAAGGGTAGGCGCAATGCAAAGCTAATTCATGTTGCAATTGACGAACTGATGGTGGATAGATTCAGCCGCATATACAGTGATTCTAAGAGAAATGTAAGGTTAAAACAACGAAGACAAGAAAATAACTGGATAAATAAAGACATTTTAGAACTGTGCTACGCAAAAGATAAATTATGGAACCGATGCAAACAACACCCGAACGACATTCAATTACGAAGAGAATTCAGGGAAATGAGAAACAAAGTGACTGCGAAAGTACGCTTAGCGAAGAGGAACTACCACAATATCGAGTTCCATCGGTCAAAGGGGAACGTGAAAAAAACGTGGGATGTAGTAAATAAGATAATAGGGAAAACAACAAAAAAAGCGTGGATGACGTCATACGCAAACGATTCGGTGGAACTGACTTTGGCACCCTGAGTAATCAATTTAATCGCAGCTTCGTGAAAGAAATACAAGATTTGCGGAGTGAAGCGCAAGAAACCGTGGAAGCCCCCGACAGCTTCACTAGTTCCCCAAACTCAGCCTATTTGCCGTCCATGACAGAGCAAGACCTGAGTGACATATTAAAAAGAATGCCACTCACGAAGCCAGAGGGATATGATCGGATTAGAATAAGAGATATATACCATAATTTTGATAAACTAAAAAATATCTTGCTTGCCATATTAAATGGAATTATTGAAACTGGCAGAATACCAGATATGCTGAAGGTGGCGTTAGTCCGTCCAATATACAAAAAAGGAAATCAAAAGTTGGTATCAAACTACAGACCAATAGCAATTTTATCAGTTGTATCCCAGATTATGGAAAAGTTTGTGTCCAAAATTATGCGATCATTTTGCGAAAAATTTTCTTTATTAAATAGCTGCCAGTATGGCTTTAGACAGCACAAAAGTACAACTCTCTTGTTGGAGGATTTTACTGACTACATTCATGAGAAAATAGAAAATAATCACGTAGTCCTAGCTCTTTTTCTCGACCTAAGAAAAGCGTTCGATACAATTGATCACGGGTTGTTATTAGATAAATTAACAAATATGGGCTTCAGAGGACCTTTTCTTCAGTTTTTTGAAAATTACTTTCATAACCGTACGCAACGTGTACGGATAGGAGGTAGCATAAGTGAACCCTTGTCCGTTACTTCCGGCGTACCGCAGGGGTCTATCTTAGGTCCTCTGCTATTTAACATTTATATAAATGACTTAGATAAATTGTCTCTGAATTCTCAGTTATACCAATATGCGGACGACACTGCAATTGTATTGGCCCATAAAAATTACGAAGATGCAGTTTCCATTCTCCAAAGTGATATAAACAAATTAGTAGACTGGTTCTCCTGGAATTACATATTTGTGAACAAAACCAAGACCAACTTAATGTGCTTCCGGACACATCAAAAAAGAGTGAACCTTATACGTCCTGTCTATTTGCATTCTACCGACTGTAAATCCTGTGACTGCTCCCCACTCGTGTATGCGACCGAAACAACTTATTTAGGAATAACCTTTGATGAATGCCTAACATGGAGTGCACACGTCGAAAATCTAGTAAAGCGCCTACGAATGGTCTTAGCGTATATGTACAAACTAAGAAATCTCTATAATATTTCACTTAGGAAAAGAGTGTACGAAGCTCTGGGAGTCTCTCTCTTACGTTACGGAATCACTGTGTATGGAACCTGTTCTGCCCACCGGAAGAAAAAATTAAATAGACTAATATATAGAATCGCAGATAGTATTGCCTATGGCTCAAAATTTGAAGCTCTTGATAGGGGTGAGAAATTGTCTTCTCTACAAATATTGCAGGTAGAGGAATTAAGGGAATATGTAATTTTAATGAAGTATTATTATATCAACGATTTCAAGTATAGAGTCAACAGACAAAAACATCTAAGACATTCTGAAACCTTTTCCATTCCTATGGTATACACTAATTACGGGAAGCGTTTAAGAAAATATTATATTCCATTCTACTTCAATAGACTTCCGGAAGAATTGTACGACCTGCCGTCTCTGAAAGACGCGAAACAGAAATTAAAGGAGTGGTGCTCCCGTCATGTTTAGGTGTATACATACTGTTCCTTCTTTTGTTGTCCAATTTGCCTGTGTTAATATTGTATAACCTGTTCTTGGCAAGAATGTTTGTGTCACCATTGTTTTAATTATTTTGAGCACTCTGTTGGGTTGCCACGGTCCCGCACACAAGCGCTCGCGCGCTTAGGCGGGCCTTCGATCAATATTATGTACAAGAATTGCTCAATAAACAATTTATTATTATTATTATTACTACAGGAACTGATTAGGATTTGCAGCAGGGAAGGAGACAGTTTAGGACTAAAATTCAGTAGGGACAAGTCGGGTGTAATAGTTTTTAACGATGAGAAGGAGAACCCCTGGAGATACAGGACACAGTGATAGAACACGTAGAAAAATACAAATATCTGGGAGTCTGGCTCAACGAGGGAAGGAAATATCTAGAGGAACACGAGGAGAATATAATTAGAAAAGGGAAAAGAAATTCATCTATTATGAAACTCAAGGCACTATGGAACTATAACAGATATGAAGTGGTCAGAGGTATATGGAAAGGAGTGATGGTACCAGGACTGTCTTTTGGCAATGCAGTACTGTGCATGAAATCTGAGGTTCAATCAGGGTTAGAAATTCGACAGAGAAGCGTAGGCAGATTGGCGCTGGGAGCACATGGAAAAACACCAAATGAGGGAGTACAGGGGGACATGGGATGGTCGTCTTTTGAGAGCAGGGAGGCAATTAGTAAGTTGAAATTCGAACAAAGGTTGACCGAAATGGATGATACGCGGTGGGCACGGAAGGTATTCAAGTATTTATACATGAAAAGTTTAAACACAAGATGGACAAACCGAACCCGAAAGCTTACATTTAAATATCTACACACTGGTGATGGGGCTGAACAGACTACAGTGAAAAAGGGGTGAAAGAGGCAGAGAGGAAAATGTGGGAGGGGAGAATGCAGGAGAAATCAGCTTTAACAGTGTACAGGTCACGAAAGCAGGACATAAGAAAGGAAAATCTTTTTGACAATTCACTGGGAAGTGCTTTGCTCTTCGAGGCAAGAACGGGAGTTTTGAGGACGAGGACGTATAGGGCTAAATTTCAGGAGACAGACACATTATGTGCCGCCTGCCATAATGATAGCGAGACAGTAGAGCACTTGGTTTTGAAGTGCACGGGGCTTCGTCCTGCCCTCCCTGAAGGGGTAACGGATTTGGCTGGGGCCCTGGGTTTCACTGGCGACGATGGAAGGACGGTAGAGAAAAGGATTACAGTGACAAAGAGACGATTAGAAGATTGGTGGAAATTATCTAGGGAAAATTGAATGTTGAAAATTGAATGTTGGACAACTAACTAGCACAGCTGGGAACAGGCGGGACAGAGGAAAATTGGGACTCCCTCCCGCGTGGCTCCGGCCCAAAGTCTCAACCCTGTCTCCCAGTGGGTCCGGTGCTGGGGTAACGCCGAAAAGGTTTGACCAGAGGAAAATTGGCGACTCCCTCGCCGGGGGAAGAGGCAGGGGGTGATGTTTTTAGTTTTTTTTGCCCGATCCCCGAAGGTCATCCTGGTGATACCCCACACTGCCTGGTGATAGTTAGGGGGAGAAAAATTGGTCTTAAAAGGGTGGGAGAAATCACGTTTTTGTCTTTTTAGACTTAGGCTAGGTGGCGCAAGCTACCGCCCGGTACAAAGGGTATAGCCATTAACATCCATCCATCCATCCATACATATGTTTACTTGATCCAGCTGAAATCAGTTAGTTATAACTAAAATTGTCTCAAGATAAAACATTGTCAAAACTATACTCCGTTCACCCTTAACGCAGCGCGAGTTCGCTGGCTCCCGCAGTGCTTCGGTTCCGCGTGCATGCACGTTCACACTTGTGTTAGCAAGGGTAAAAAGGTCGCGCTGAAGGCCGGTGCTTCTAGCCTCATCTTAAGGGTGAACGGATTATAATAGCTTTGGACTCTTGCTCGCCCAAACCTCAGAAATGTGTTTTCTTGAGATTCATAGACAACGCCGATTGATTTCGCTTCGAGCAAGCCAACCCTGATAAGTGGGCAATGATGTACGAAAGTTACATCAAAGTGATCTACAATTTTCGTATATAATACGGAATTTAGAGACCACAGTGTCTTTGAAATGAGATTTGCTGGTTTTGATGCCCCTTCATTATTCTTCTTTTAAATAAAATCTCGCACTTGTTACGTCATGAGAAACAGTAAACTTCATGGGTAAGAAAAAGAAAAAAACAGTGTTTTAATATTTGTAACGTACACACGACTTCAGGCTTCTGAAGCTGTTTAAAGACATGCAAGCAATAGGGTGTATATTCAGCTTATAAGGTTGCAACTTCGAAATAGCATACTGTTAGGGCAGCTGATCACCACGGTACTGTAAGGTCTGTTGGTAGTACAATCGGTGCTGTCCTGTTTTACACTAAATGTAAAAAAATAAAACACAAGAAAACCAATGTAGCACAGGAGCCATACAAACAGCAGTGGACTAATCTTTTATTGTTATGGGTATACCGATTCCATCAGCGAGCGAAGATCTGTCTGATAAAATATTAAGTGGGAAACAATTCTTGGGGCAATAGACTCTTTTTTAGAAGTCCTCGTCAACGCCTGTCCGCCATTGCTTGATCAGATGCTCCCAGCATGCACTGGACACGAGGACTGCGTCAGCGTTCGGCCACGACTCGGATCCAATCACGTGCTTCGTGTCTATGAAATGGTGACCATCAATGTTGCTCGATTAACTTTTGAATAGCGTATATTCCTTCAGTCATTGTCACTAGCGGCTCCTCAACCTGTAGTCATTTAGATTCTCGAACACACAAAAACATAATAGAATGACCTTCCAGTGACGGCTTCCTCTACACGAAAGGAACAAACTAGACTAGGATAGTGTTTGCATTTTCGCCGAGGCAGTGAGGCAGAATGTTGTCTTACTATAGTGGAAAACAAGTCGTTGACGCTGAGCGCAGGCGACAGCTCATTAGCGGGTATTTGCTTTTGGCGCCACGTGCCAAGTTCCCAGAAAACATGTTTACTTCTTGGTTATGGACAAAATGCACTAATATCGTGTCTCGCGTCGTTCCTTAAGACATAACGAATCTAGTGATCGGACCCCTTATTTGCATTGTCCACACAAGTAGATTGGAACTTCATTGCCGCTTTTTGGATTTACCGAGCCATTGTTGGTGCATCATATACGACGGTGCGATTTACGTGCATTTATTTTTTTGTAAGTACGAACCTTAATTCTGCTAAATATAGGCTGTATCAACACTTACAACAAAATAGAGACGGTAAAGCTCCCGCCGTCGCCCTGCTCTTTTCTTTTGGCTCTCCGATGGCGGCCTGAAGCGTGGTGGCGTAAGCTGCAGCGACTCTGCCGACCGTACAAAGATGGGCGACACTCACAAAGATATATCAACTTTTTTTTTTTTTAAACAGCCCGTTATAGAAAGGTGCGGCTTATAGAACGGAGCAACTAATAGGCCAAGGAATACTGTAGGTTTCAGGCCAATTGTTTCTAGAAGACGTACAAATACTTCGAACTTCGTAGTGTCTACGGACGTGGAGTACATACCTGCGATCTTGGGATCCGCAGAGCCAGGACGTTGAGAGAGGACTGACGCCCACTGCAGCCCACCTTTATCTCGCGCGATGCACTGGCTGCGTTCCAGCGGTTCTTTCTGCAACCGGCAATATCACAAGACTGGGAAGCCGCGTGATCTAGCCCATACGTCTGATTCATCACGTACTTGTTCTTCAGTAATCTATACGCGTTTTTATGCCGCTGCATTTATGTTTTTTGTGTAAGCTCCTTTCACATATCTATTAAAGCACATCTCCGAGAACTATTATAATGTTAGGCTAAAAGTAAAAGCTCCTAAAGTAAATATATTAAAGCACGTTATTCAAATGCCAACGCGACAGCTCCCGCCGTCAATCGCTGCACACTTTAAAGGGAGGCTACGGAGCTTCTTGAAAAAAAAAAAGATTTAGAAGTGAACTCAAGTGTATTTTTTACCCCGTGAACCCGAATTTCCCAAAACATTTGCTTGGCAAGTATTATTAAATTTTAGAAAACGCAAAAGACAGTCGCTATACGTAACGTCATCGACGGATCTTTTTGGCTGCCCAAGGCTAGGGAGGTGGGGGCTTCAGCCCTGTTTGGAAATTGCTCTTATAACTCTCTGGCGCGTGGCATTGAAACATATTTGTGATATCTGTTATTCTAACGACTAAGTGAACACAATCCATGGTGTTTTCTCAAATTCAGAAACCGCCCCGTCTTCAATTTAGGTGGTCGTTCGTAATCTTTGTTGAATTTTTAAAAAGCTTTCGTCTTTCAAAATTCTATCGAGCAATATCGATGGTCGTCATTTCTTGGGCACGTAGCGCGTGATTGGACCCGAGCTCTCGCCGGACGCTGACGCTGCCCTCGTGTCCAATAGATGCTCCAAGAACTTGATCAAGCAATGGCGGGCAGACGATGGCGCCGACTTCTTGAAAAGAGTCAATTCCGAACCGTCCTTCGTCCTCGGCATTGTGCAGCATCTCCCAAACAAAAGGCCGTACCAATGCGGAGACAAGTCGTCTGCTTGTTGCGCAGGGGTTGCGGTACTTCAGAACGACGCCGAGCTCTGATTGGCTTTGATTGGAAGGATAGTGGGTAGACGTCGATGCTAGATGCCTCGAAGGTCTACCCACTATTTTGTTTTCGATCAGCCAGTAAGAGCTCGGGGTTCTGACATCATCGCAACCCTTGTGCAAGAAGCGGACGAACTTGCGCTCCGCATAAATTTCCTACATCACCTATAGCGTAGTCCCTTGCGGGGCACAAATTACACGCGACCATCGCGTCAGCGTTTGGCTGGGAGTCCCGTTCTCACTGACTGGACACGACTTCCGGCCTAGGAACATTTCGGCAGACGTCTGGTTGGGAACGTAACAAATAAATAAATAGCCCCTGAAGAAGGTGCCGAGCCGGCACCGAAACGTTGGGACCCTACGATATATTAGGGATTGGTTGTCGTTTCCTCTATTTATTATGACTTCCGGCTCAGGTTGACGTGCATTCGTAGGAATTTCTGCCACGCGCCACCCGCGATGCGTAGCAGAAAATGCAGCGTAGGCCCTTGCGTCTATACTTCGTTTCACCCTAAGTCCAGACGCAGCCGACGCTACGAGCTCGATGGGACTAGTCAGACAGCGTTACAAAGGCGCACCATCACGGTGTTCGCTATGTTTCTGTCACGTGTTCTATCATCGTTGAAGCAATCATAAACAGAAAAAGACCTAGTGACTCGCGCTTTTTACACCAATTGATCGGTCCCATTACCTCGTAGCGCCGGCTGCGTCTGGACCTAAGCTGAAACGAAGTATAGGTGGTTGCTGCTTTTACCGACAATTACGAAGAATACTGGGTTGCTCTTCGCTAATCGCGAGGCTTTTTAAATGTTTTGCGACATGCTCGCGCAAGAAGTTCTTCACTCAGGATTCTTGACGTCCTTGGACAATGTACTTTCGTGCCACCCCAAAAAGCTAAAATCAAAAATCCCCTTGACTTTGGGTGATTACACAGCGAGTGGTTGGTGTGCGTTTGAATATAATGGTGCCGGATTCCGCTGTAGATGCGAAAGTTATTCATTACCTCAACATTAAGAATTTTAGGAGTTTTTCATTGGCGAAATCATTTCTTCCCAAACGATGTTGACGCATCACAAGCATTTCCGGTTGTTTACGTTGCTTTCAAAATTCAATTTTATTCCGAAGTGCACACAAATATATTCTTTCGAAGCATTGTTGCCATAAAACATCTTTTTTATATAAAAATTATATTTTCAATTTAGTAGAGCTGGCAGAAACCTTTGCAGCAAATGTTACAACGTGGCTGGGTGCCTTGTTATTTTAATTAGATACAATTCGACCTTTGATGTGTAAAATCTGGGCGTCTATTTTTTTCCATTGCATTTGCCGCGACGCAGGAAATGCTGCCAGCCTATTTGATTTTCGGAAAATGCCTGACAATGGCACAGGTCACGTTTCGATCGAAGAATGCGACTTGTGCCACTGTTCTGCGCAGGTCAACGACATGCTCAGAATCGCAGCGTGGAGTCTGCGATTCTAAGTCCATACGGAAATGTGCCTTAAATCGGTTTCTTTTTTAATATTTTTTGTAGCTTCGAAAACTGGTACATTTGATTTATAACCTAGCTCATCGTTCCCCACTGCCTTCAGGTACAGTCAAGATTTTCCTGGATAAAACGTCTAGCGTTGGGCTGTGCGAATTTCCAGAGGGTTAAATAACTTCTTGTTTCGGAGCTTCTCTCTATCCTTATTTATGTTTTGTTAACTCTCTGGCATCTGAATCGAAACATTTGACTTTGAGTCGTTCCGAAGCGTTGTGTCGGTGAGGTTTCCTTACAGTTTTGTTTAATATTTTTTTTTGTGCCTACTAATTATTGGAATTTGTTTTCGGAGGCCATGGCGCTCATTTGCTCCCATTGGGAACGCAAAGGCCGGGCAGGGTAATTGTTTTTAAAAATATGAATGTACTTTTGGAAAGAAATTGCGTAATAAAACATGCCCATACATAAATACTCGAAAGCGCCAAAAAGAAAAAACAAGGAGGATAAAAGCGAAAAGAAGTAAACAAAAATAGATTCAGCGACAATTTTAACGTACAGCTTGAAACTGTTAATTACACTTCGGTAATCGGTGGCTTTATCACGGTTCTTTCGTTACACATGCATATATTCTGCTTCGATTATACACTCTGAAATGCTTATTTCCGTGAATAATTACATACTTCTTTTAAAGATGGTGTCAAGAAACGTTAGCGCAGGGAATGTGCTTCGACCATATAGTTCCCAAGCAGCAATTCCGCCTTGTCCTTGTTCGGGCGGCTAGCAGTTGCACATTTTATTTCAGCTGCGTGAACAAAGGCCTTAAAATCTAGAACCTGCTGATGGCATTAGACTCCAGCGCATTAAATGTAATGATTGCTTCCGATGAAAGCGCTTCGCAGCTAAAGCCTAATGTTATGATTCGGAAAGCGACGCTCATTCATCCCACGAGAACAACAACGTTGGCAAAACCATGGTCGCCCCACCCGCTTGACAATTATTGTGGTCGAATTGGACGTGCTAACTGCCGAAGTGAAGTGGCTTGGGCGTCGATTAAAATAGTCGGCGGTATGTGCGCTTCGAAAACAGCTTGCTGTATGACTTGCCCAGTTCTGCGCCGCAACGTCAGAGCTACTTCAATGCTGCATGGTCACTCAAGTGTCCTCCGCCGATTCCTCTGCAAGTGGCTTCTGACGGCATGGCTGGTCATGAAAGCGCTCGCCCTGGAATATGTTCAACTACCAACAACGCCGACAACCATCATGCGCAGAACGTCGTTCAATCGAGATTCCCTTGGACAAAAAAAGCGACAACGCCGACGTTGCCACGTACAGTCGGCGACAACATTTTACGGGCCACGCGAGCCGTGGCCGAGCTGCATGACCGCGCTGCCTCTCGGCGCGGCGCTTGTTTGTCGAGACTCACAGGCATGTACCTCTTTAGTAATGCAAGACTATTGAAGCGTCGACTATCGATGATTATCGATAGTTCTACCAAAACTATCGATAGTGTTGAAAGCGATCGCTAGTGAACTATCGGTAGTAGTATTGATTGTACTATCGATACCATCGATAGTACTATCGATGGTATCGATAGTAAACCATCGATAGTACTATCGATGGTTCGCTATCGACAGTACTATTGATAAACTATCCATAGTAAACTATCTATAGTCTTCTACCGATAGTACTATGAATAGGCCACTATCGAGATCTGACTCTCGAGTGTTACGGCAATGAAAGGCGCAGTCGGAAAAGGAAATGACGGAAATGAACGGGCAGAGAATGCGGGCCTTTGGGCTAAATATGGACAAGAAATAAAGCATAACATGAAGTTGCATACCGATAGAATAAATTTACAGATAAAACAGACATGGTGCTATGCTACTTTTCCAGTGCACCTGTTTTGTGCATTCCTCAGGCTCAGATACCGAGGCTTCGCACTTTGGTATGCCGAAATTTGGGATCTAGCTCCTGACAAAAACGGTTAAGCATGTTGCCCCTGAAGCTGTCACCTTTTGTACGGTTCTATTTTGGCAGGTTTTGATTACGGTGGCTGGTGAATGATTTTGCCTGTGGGTATAAAATAGAACCTCAAAACATAGGACTCGTAACGTAATGTATTAAAAACATTTAGTCAATAAATGTAGCAGAAATTTGATCGTGGATATATTCAAATGAAACATTGCCAGATACAAATCTTATACCAGACCAACATGTTTAGTTTATAAGTTTAGCGTTGATGCGTTTATTTCTTCATTCTTAGAAGAAAAAACCGTTTTGGAATATAGACGTTATCTTGGTAAGCAACAAAAGGTAAAAACGAAAGTTTCCGGTTGTCCAAGTCATGAAATTGTTGGCAACGAGGCGTTATTTCGGTGACAACACGAAACAAAACAATAAAAAACGAAAACGCTTGTGATTTCGAAATGACAATATTGCTTTCTCTCTTGTTCGCAACCTGTTCGGACGAAAGAAACACCGCACTTATATTTTCATTCGAGTAAAGTCATGACTCCTGACCCCGTTATGCTATATTTTAGTTCACTTATGAGGTGAGACAAATGTATTTTCATTTCCCTGATTGGAATTCTGTCGATTAAACGCCAAGTGCAAACTCTCGAAAAGTAATCTAAAACGAGCAGAAAAAGTACAAGATCCTGCGGAGAAAATAATCAAATATTTAACTGTCGACATTTTTTATTCACCTTTTTTTATAGTGCACAATCGGTAGTTTTCTCTACTGTGTATTGTCAATAGTTTCTAGAAAGTATTTACACAGTTTTTTTATAGTTTTTCAATAGGCATTAATGTTCCTTAATATTTGTCCGGATGTCCTTTGTTGCAGTCGCGTTTTTTTCAGAGCTTCTCATTTTCTAGATGAACTCTTGAGGTTTTTGTCACCTAATAAAATATTATTGATAACTTTACAAAAGTCGGCAATTTATAGTTTTACGATAGTCGACTATCGATTGCATGCTATCGATTGTACTATCGATAGTTCTACGGTAATCAAATATCGATGTCACTCTTAATCTTGAGCAGGATATTTGGTCGCTTATAACCGTGACAAATTCGATCCAACTTGTCACGGGTATAACCGACCTCTTATCCGTCCCGTTCTACCCGGCCCCTTCTATCTGGACTCTTATATTCGACCTGTTGCGCCCGCAGTACATGGTCCACTGTATCCACGGCCCGCTCTATACGGCCAGCTATATGCGGCCCGCTATATACGGCCGGCTCTATATGGCCCGCTATATACGGCACGCTCAATACGGCCCTCTTATACGGCCCGCCCTATATGGACCGCCATAGACGGCCCACTTCATCCAATTTGTCGCGGCTAGCTCCGGACCTTTGCCAGGCGTCCTTATTTTAGAATTGCCTTTTAGAGTTCACTAAAGATTACCGTGCGCCTACTTTTCCGTAGAGCACTCGATGAGCCAATCAGTACTATCAACAAAAGGGGTTCGTTTATTGACAAGGCCGAACATGTTTCGACGTAAATATAAAGCCTGCGATGGGGCAATGAGTGTGGCGTTAGCCTGTGAAACAGGATGCCCCCAATCATGTACCGGACTCCATATTGAAAGCAGACATATTTTCGACCCAATCATGAGACATGATCTCTTTACAGACCTGATTGGCTTTCCGAGTTCTTCGGGAGGAATATCTTCAGTTGGGCTTTCAAACAGTTCAAAAAGAATACCCATGTTGCTAGCAAAGGGAAGACATGAATAAGCAGTTTTGAAAGCACTGGGTCAATATCTCAATAATTTTTTAATACATGATTAGGAGTTACAATTAATCCGTTCTCTAATAAAAAACGTTTATTGAACCTATCACATACAAAAATCATTATGCAAAGTTATGTACATTCAACACGTTATCACGGGAGAACACGCATTCATGGTATAGCGGATGACAGAATGAAGATGTCTACAGCAAATAAGCCAAGATATCGCATATAATAAGTTCTTCAAGTGACAGTAGCTTGGGTGATTAAACATAAAAAGTAAAATCTTGAAAAAGGCTTTGATCAGGGCTTTGATAGTTTGTAAAAGTTGAAATCAAACATTAAACGTAACGCAAGACAGGTAAAAACACTCCTGTCAAAGAGTATCTCGTTGTTTTGAATTAGAATATTAAATTAATATATTTATGTGAATGCAAAACGAATACGCGCCGTTATCCGAATGACATATCTTCAGGCACTTCTGCCCAGGTTTTAAATCTTTTTAGCTCTTGACTTGTGTTCCAAACTATACTCCATTCACCTTTAAGCTGAGACTAGAAGCTGGTCTTCAGCGCAAGCCCTGCCGTCTTCCGCACCTCCTTGGTTGCGCGTGTCTGCGCGTTCAAACTTGTGTCAGCAGGGGCAGAAAGACCTCGCGCTGAAGGTGAAGCATCTAGTCACAGCTTACGGGATGAACGGACTACGGCTGCGACATCATGTGTTAATAGCACTAAACTCTAAAAACACAAAGCGCACTGAACAAAGATTTTCACCCTTCTTTGAAAGCAAATACAGTCATATCTCGTTAATGTTGGATACACCCCGGTATAGACACAAGAGTTGGGGGAACAAAGAGGGTAATTAATATGCATGAACGTTTTCCCTTATTATAAAGTACTCCCATTATAGACAATTTTTGGGGGAATGGTGGTGTTCCTATCAATGAGGCATAACTACTTAAGGATAACTATGCCAAAAAATCCTCCTCAATAATCCGAGGTTGTTTTCTTATCGCTCGGATGGGCCTAAATAAAACGACTTAAATTAAAGCACATTTTAAAATACATCACTTTAGCTACATAGTGTAGCTAATTCCGCACAACATAACGCAATTCAGCGCCATATAGTTTATCTTAGTGGCCCTAACTATGAATACTGAAAAAACGTTGCATCTGGGTTCTCCAGTCATTTTGACAAGACCGGCATGTCACTCATCAAAATTGACTTTCTTTCCCTACAGACCGTACTAAAGTCGCATGCTAAAATTGAAAAATCGCTTGAAATCGTGTTACTAGCTTTACCTATATGTAGGAGCGGCTGAAGTCACGCATGCTCGATCTAAAATGGACCGTAAAAATCGACGCCTGCACGTAGCAATCTAAACTTTTTCGTCAAAGGTGTATTTCACAGGTCGGCTTTTCTTGTAAAATTACAAAGCGTAGTTCTCTTTCTGTAAAAATTAATTCCGAAAACTTGCCTGGGTCGATGGCGGGCGGCGACGCAGATGACCAAGTGGAGGTGCGGAGGTGTGTTTGTCGCTCCTATTGATAAGATGGCGCTACACTTACTCCTTGTTTCGGTCAGAGATCTGATTTCAGCTTGCTTTTTAAGAAATATCGAAAGTGCCCGCGTCGGCCGTGGTTTATTAACACGAACATAATCTTTCTTGTAATCTCTACCTTTGGCTTGAAAATAAATGCTGACAATGATAGCAAAACTTCAAGTAACTCAAATAAAAGAAAACGCGGTTGCGCAGCGACAACACTGACGGCGCTCTTAAACCCGGCGGATTTCGTCTGCGTGTCGTACGCTTTCTTTCGCCTGTCGGTTGTATCCTCGGACGCTGCTTCCAGAAACCTTTTTTGTCGCTGTTGGTGGGAAAGCAGCCACAACGCGTCACCCTGGACGCTACTTGAGACCGCCCTTTTGAGACATGGGAGGCTGCCAAAGCAAGCTCCATATAAACAGCAATTAATGGCTCTGAAAAGAGCCTGTCAGCAGAAAGCCCGCTGGTTTTCGCGGTTGTCAAAGCCGGTGGTCATATGTACAAAATGAATAGATATGTGCATCTTGAGTTTCTCGTTGTCTTCGGTCCACATGTCACCTCGAACTTGGAGGCACTTGTGCAGTCTTCGCTCATAATCCTGGGAGACTGCCTGCATATTGTCCGCTGATCGCATCGAAAGCGGATAGAATGCGCTCTCTTAGTTCCGTCATCATGCGCACGCGAACTGCGTAGTCCTGGGCTTTCACGAGAACCCCCGAGCAGAAAAATCACAAATTGTCAGGTCAGGGTGACCGTGGGGGCCGGGGCATTGTCGGTGACCCGCGGCCCATCCAGCTGCCGGAGAAGGTTCTGTCAAGCCAGTCTCTCACTGTGGTGGCGTAATGCGGGGGTGCTCCGTCTTGCTGGAAGATGCACACCTCCCTTTGCATGTGCAGAAAGCTTCCAGCTCCGGTAAGACGTCCTGTTCGAGCATGCGAAGGTAGGATTCGCTGGTGACCGTGCCCTCAAAAAAGAGTGGACCGACAACGCCTTCCCTTCAAAGTCCACACCATACTACGACCTTTGGTGACTAGACGGCCTCTTCAATGATCCAGTGGGGGTTTGTCTCGGACCAGCAGTGGGTGTTCTGCTTGGCCACATGCCCATCCAGATGAAAAATAGCTTCGTCCGTGAAAAGCAGAAACGGAAGGTGGTTCCTGTTTGTGGAGATGCGTCCTAGTTCGTCCACGCAGGACTGCTTTCGCCGTTCATAGTCATCTGGTTGCAGCTTGAACAGGACCTGTGGCTTGAACGGATACATTTGTTGGCGGATCACCCTCCAGACGAAACTTTTACTGATGCCAAGTTGTCTTGCTACTTGTCGCACGGACAGGCGTGGGTCAATGCAAATGCCGCATGCACGGCGTGACGCTTGTTCTGCTGTGGCGA
Organism: Ixodes ricinus; assembly: GCA_037355805.1. Lineage (NCBI taxonomy): Eukaryota > Metazoa > Arthropoda > Arachnida > Ixodida > Ixodidae > Ixodes > Ixodes ricinus. Next base: position 21,757 of record JAZHYW010013351.1, read on the forward strand.
CCTCTCTTCGAGTACTCGCAGCCTGGTCTGCACAGTGTTCTCTGTGTTGAATCGGTGTATCCAGCGCATGACAGTCCGACGGGTGGGTGGACGCCTACGAAAAGTGGCTCGAAACTTCGATCTCACTTGCCTCATACTCCTGGTTTCTGAAAACCAAGGGACTACCTGTACCCTCTCTTGGATGGTCAGGTGACGCATTGTGGCTGTTTTCTCACCAACCGCGACAAAAGGTCTCGGAAGCAGCGTCCGAGGATGCAACCGACCAGCGAAAGAAAGCATACGACACGCAGACGGGAAGTCCGCCGGCTGCAAGAGCGCCGTCAGCGTTGTCGTTAAGCAACCGCGTTTTCTTTTATTTTTGTTACTTGAAGTCTTGCTATCATTGTCTGCATTTATTTTCAAGCCAAAGGTGGATTACAAGAAAGATTATGTTCGTGTCAATAAACCACGGTCGACGCGGGCACTTTCGATATTTCTTTAAAAGCAAACCGAAACCAGATCTCTGACCGAAACAAAGGAGGTAGCGCCACCTATCAATAGGAGCGGCAAACACACCCCGCACCTCCACTTGGTCTTCTGCGTCACCACCCGACGTTGACCCAGGCAAGTTTCTTGGCCTTATTTTTTAGAGAAAGAGAACTACGCTTTGTGATTTTACAAGAAAAACCGACCTGTGAAATACACCTTTGACGAAAAGTTTAGATTGCTACGTGCAGGCGTCGATTTTTGCGGTCCACTTTAGATCGAGCCTGGTGACTTGGGCCACCCTCTATACATTCTCTATACAATCTCGATAGGCCAAGGGCCATAAATAATGTCAATGTCAAATTTGCCATATATGTGGACAAAAATACATATTTCATTCGAACTCAACTGGTTAAACATAAAATCATAATTTTCCTCATGACTCCGTCAAGGCGAGTAAACGTACAATCAAACAGCAGTCGCGGTGCCAAATAATATTGAAAGAACAGAAGTTATTAGCACATCACTTTGCATATTAGTACCTGAAATGCTTAACATAAGAAGCAAGCTCTGAAAGGTTTTGTATGGTGTCCCTGTTCCATAAAGCTGTTTCACTACTAGGGTGTGCACGCAAAGCTAATTCATGAACTGTAAACCTAAATATAAATTGTGAATATTTCAGGCAGCGCCAATTATCTCAACAGTCATTAAAATAGCTCCTCAAAATTTCCCCCAAAGTAGCGCCTGTCATTGGCTACGTGGAACCAGATTAGAAATGCCGCCAAAATATAAAATACGGTTGTGTTATTGCGGCAGTAGCAAGATAATAAAGGAGGACGAAGTGCTTGACACGTGCTTGGTATCTAGAGACCAGCTGAGCATGGCCGCGTCTCGTCCTTTATAGATATGGCTACGTGGTTTCAGAAGGAGTTTGGTTTAACAGAGTTTCAACATGAACATGCCATGCACTTGACGATTGTCTTCCGCTGGGATGTTCAAGGGGAAGAAGTGGCGTCTTGGACAACGATTTAAACTCAGACCTTCACCCTTCCCTCACCGCTCGATTTCCACAATCCAGCCTATTAGCCAAGGTGGTACAACAAATTCATCCGATATCGAAATGTCTCCAAGCTCTTCAACGGCGATGAAGGCGAACAGGTAGATGCTATTTTATATTTCCTCGGAGATGAAGCCGTAGTTGCCGTAAAAGCCTTTTTCACCTCTCGAACACCGAAAAAAACAAAAGCTTCGAGAAGTTGTCGGACTTGTTTCACAGTCGCGTTATTGAAACGCGAAACATCATTTACGAGCGAGCAAAATTTCATCAAAGTAAGTAAGAGACCGGAGTGTCGGTGGAATTGTTTGTAACCAGCCTACATTACCTGGTAAAACATTGCGGATAGAGAGTTCTGAAGGACGAACTGGTTTGAGATCGTTTCGTTGTCGGACTGTCAGGTGACTCCCTTTCTGAAAGCCTGCAGATGAGACCCAAACATCTCGCTAGAAGCTGCCTTCACACGGGCTCGAATGAACGAAACTGTGCACAAGCAATAGGTGGCAGTCCGAGAGCAAAAGCAAACAATAAAGTGGAGATGGTCGTAGACGTCTTTAGTAGAAGCGAGCGAAATGGAAGGCTGCGCGCAATTTAGAGTCAAGAAAGGACGTGGAAACCCCTACCTTTGCGAAAGATGTGGCTAGTTGTTCCACACAAAAGTTTGAGCAGTCCTAAAAATCAGTTCCAAGTGCCTAGACTGTGGGAAAAAAATGACGTTACGCAAAGGTATGCGGAGGAAATACATGCAGAAAATGAACCTGGAAACAAACCCAGAAGAATGTGATGCTTGGATGTGTTGAATATTTTGCTCGCTTGGCTTGGAGAGTGCCTCTCAAAGCCAATGAAAACGTCGTCAATTTTAAGGTTGACACGGGCGCCGACGTCACCGCCCTACCACAGGGTGACATAGCATCATGCTTCGAAAACTTCCAGCCTACAGCGGCCAAATGTTTCGGACCCGGGGAACGCAGATGTTTCGGGTGATCGGGAACTTCCGGGAAACAGTTCAACATGGTCGACAGTCAGTACATGATGACGTCATTGTTGTGAGTAACCTTGATGAACCACTTCTTGGTCGTCAGGCCAGTATAAAGCTTGGACTTGTGGCGTTTGTTCCGTCTTTTACAGACAGAAATCGCTGCAGAAAACTCAGAAAAACTCGCGGTCACCGAGCGAGCGCATGTCAGGCACTGTCAAGTGGTTCAACAACAGGAGATTATACGGCTTCGTCAATTGCAGCAACATGCGAGAAGACATCTTTGTTCACCGGACCACCTTCATGCACTACGCCTTGCAGAAGATCATGCGCAGCTTCAGCGAGGGCGACACCATCGAGTTGCACATAGTCGTTGGTAAAGGGGGACTCAAGGCTGCTTACGTTACCGGTTCGGATGGCGCATCAGTGCATTGTTCCCCTTACGTCGCAGACAAGAGAAACCTCGGCCGGCATGGCGTAAGGTCCGGTAACGATCCTGCAGGATTCGGGTTCAAACAGGAGCGACGTGTTCGTGGGGTAGGCCTATGCCTATGCAGAGGTAGGCGTCGGCTTCGAAAGTTGTAGTCAGACAAGTAGGCCTACACTTTGACAAAAATGGTCTTTGCTTTCGAATGTCACAGATCAGATATAGGAAAAACTGGAATGTAAATATTCGTGCAAAAAGCTTAGGTTGAAAAAAAAAACGGTGTGTAAATACGTGTGTTGTGGTGTGTCAGCAAATTTTCTGTGTTCTCGTGTTTGCCATGTGTTTACAGCTGTCATTTCGTCCTCAGTTCTGTTCTTTTTCAGGAAAGAGGAGATACGGCAGTAGTGAGATAATAAAGAAGGGCGCCGTGCGCAACACGCGCTTGGCGTCTAGAGCTCCAGCAGAACATGGCCTCGTCTCGTCCTTCATAGATATTGCTACAGTTATCCTCTCAATGACCGTGATAGGACTCCAAATAAATGTCACTCCAAAAAGCGGTGACATGGGTCAATAGCCAAACCTAATGCGATACATACCTCTGCCAAGGCCCTCAAGACAATCGCGTTTACGGTTGTACTACGCTGTTAAGAAACACGGTGTCACCCACGGAAACCGCAGTATTGTATTCGCGTCGCAAATTCACTAATTGCCCCACACTTCTTGGTTTTAATCTTCCTGAGTTCCCTTCACGGCGGCATACAGTTTGCAGTGCTGCTATCTACATCTAAGACACTGACGAATGTTTGTGACCTCCGGCGATTGAGCTTTCGGCAAGCCCAATCAGAACCGCCGAGAATCCCCAAGATGGGTTGACGGCGGCCGAGGCGACTGGCGACGAAGACGTCTTACTGTTAATAAAACGATCTCTTGATGAAACTTCGTTCAACAGACGGTTGCCACCAGTTCCGAGTCACAATGCAAAGCAACTGCCGGGAGAACAAACACGACTGTAATGATCAGATTTTTTTTAGCAGAGTTTGATATTTTGTAATGAAGTTAGACGAAGCTATTTCAATCAAAAGAACGCACTTTTGTTTGGTGCCTGCTGCTAAATGCCATTCAGACGGAGAAATCGAGCACATGTACGCGTCTTATAATGATATGCTCTCAGAAGCGGCACAAAACTATGAAAAGGATCATAGAACGGAACTTGAGAAATCACGGGGACACTTATTAGTCCGGTTGGTTCATGAGACGTTAGGTGCTAGGTGCCGAAGGAGTGACAAGCCAGGGGCGAGTATGAGGCCGGTGGTGACTTGCTGTAGAGCGGCGTCGGCGTTCTGCGCGGCGCGTCCGGGGAGACGGTGCCGCCGTGGTCTTGTTGGGTTGACGGCTTGGCAGGAGCCGGATGTCAGGCCAGGTGGGTGTTCCAGCTCGGACGCATGGTCCGATGGCCCTCCCCGTTGGCGCCATGCTGCCTCCTTCCATGCTCCGGCGTACTCCCTCGTTCCAGACGATTCGAACGCCGTTTCTTCACTCGCGTCGTCTTTGCACTTCCGGTACTGCGCAAACTCGAACGCGCGTGCCGCCAGAACAGCACTCCAGGCGAGCAAAATATAATATTTGTGGCTCGCGTTTCGAACATGCGTCATTACGTTTACCGACTACAGTTTTTTTATACTCCGTTCCATTAGAAGTGTAGCGTAGCAGAGGTTGCAGAGCGAGCTGCGAGGTTTTAGTGTCACTGCCAAGCACGCGCGCTCGTGTAATGCAAGGAGCGTTCAGGGGGACATGCTTTTAGAAGTAGCATCGGCTTTACTATCACGTAAAGGAAACATGCACGTGCTCACGGAGGCTATGAAAGAAAGTAACGAGCCGAGAAAGTGAGAAGAGGAAAAGACAAGAGCGCGCGGTGGCGTCAGTACGCCGAGCTCTAGTTCGAATGATTTGAGTGGACCTAAAGCTAGGAACTTTTTCTCCACTGCCACTTAGCCTCCTTTATACTCACACAGACTGGCAGTTCGACGACGGCGCCATAGAGTGTCCGGTCACAGATTTGGAGCGCGAGGATCTTTTTTATGTCTATTAGCGGTGGGGCATGTTTATCGTTCCCAATGACGCCGTAGATGCAGGCCTTAAGAGATAAAGTGTAAATGGAGCGCAAAGTGCGGTGTCCAGCGGCGAGCACTGGCCGACGCAGAATCGCTCTTTCGAAACGGGAGGAATATACTCGTCCCATCTCTTCAATTGTTGCCATAATGGCTATCTTTTTTCTTGGAAACATGTTTTGAGCCTAGAACGAAGCTGATAAAAGGTGTCGCAGCATGAAAATAAGAATGTGCTCGTTTGAACATAAAAGTATTTATAATTTTTTTCCGACCCTAGAGCAATTATAGAGCACAATTTCTATATCATAATATGAATTCACAGGCATTATTGTTCGATGTTTAGGGTCAAAACTCGAGACAGTTGAATATCGCTATCGACTATCGGTTTGCAAATCTTAATCGTGACCCTTCATTTTTTTAATGTTTGATTGTTAATGTTTTTAAAGAAAGAAAAAGAACAAAACTTGTATGAAAGGGTAATTATTTTTAGAGCACGAATAAATTCAAACTGAAAAAGAAGAAGGTCTTGCAGTTATTTGTCGCGTCAATTATTTTTAAAAAAAATATTCATAACAAAACGGCAAGTCCCTTTGACATTTATAAACTTTTTCGTATGTCGTTTGGTAATATTCTTGTGATAACAAGATCTCTTGCAAAAAATGCCTGCAAATGCTATAATAATAGTGTCAAAGCAGTTTTTTGTATATATACACATTGCAATAGAATTAAACAAACACAAACCGCGGTATGTTTCAAAGAATTCATTTTTTCTCGGTAATGATGTCCCAGCGTTAACAACTCGCTGTTACTTTGATATGGCAGGAAATGCGTGCACCACGTTTGTTGGACGACTGTACGTGAACGATGGCTATACTTTAACGGGCCCTCAACGACAAAACAAGTCATCTGTGGGAACAACCAAGGCTTCAAAGATGAGTTGTGCCTCGACTCGCCCTCAGCGTGAAGCCCTCTTTGTATCAAGTCTTGATCCCAGAAGTTCAGTTAGAGATGCGTGCTCTTTGGTCGAACCCTTCCACGACGCAAAACCATTGCGGTGCACTAAGCCAATGACCAAGTTTCCGTGATGCTTGTTTTTCTTTGTCCGTAGAGCATAACTCACTTGACGCGATTAACGTGACCGAAGTTTGGCCTGAAGGTTGTATTTTTCACCCATTTGTTGGAAAACGTGACAACTCGAGCACGCAATTAACACAAAACCTCCTATTGTCTCAAAATGAATAAATTGTTTACATTAATTATCTGTTTAAATTGTGTACATTATCTGTTTAACAGAGACATGGCTTTTGAACGAAATTTAAATCGAGGTTATATTTCATCTTGTTACACTGTCCAACGAAGGGTCAAGAGGCTACATTACTACTGATCAAAAGGTGGGTGGCGGTTTAATAGTCTCAGTTGACGATTATGCATTTTACTTCAGAGGGTATGACGTGGAAACGTACGCTGAATGTGTGTGGGCAGAGCTGGCTCTTAACTATGGCTTTAACTTCTTCATACGTAATAATATTCTTTTTATTGGATGCAACTGTGCTTACCACTGATTCTCAGAGAATTGACCAGAAACATATTTTAATTTTAGTTTCGATATCACCTACTTAGGAATTTCACCTTGCCCGGTGCAGATTGGCTATCTGAACAAATTGCTTGCGGAAATTCTGATAAAATTTAATAAGTTTCCTGTCTAACAAACTTTGCCCATTTTAATGGGCTTACTCAATTTAATAAGCTAAAAAACGCATACACAACGCTCGTGAAAAATCTTTCTCCGCACGACAAACACGCATACCAATTACGAGTATAAAAAAGCTTGTTCCGAAAGCGAAATCAGTTCTGTCGATATGTATAAGGAGTTACAACCTACAAAGATCACGAGCAAACAAACATAGGTCTGCAGTGTGCGTGTCATTTTCCCTAGTGGTCGCTAATGGTTTTGCAAATCATTTAATCATTTCCGAAAGTGGTACTCTTCATATATCTCCCTGGTGATACCTCGTCCGATAATTTTATCTTCCAAGACTCTTTAAATATGGACCTTTCCAAAAATCGCCTTTTGCGCGTTGCCACCTTTTATTACTGGGCTGTGGAACGCTTTTTGAGCATGCGCTGTAGCTCTGTTTGTCACGGTATAACAGACGCTGCTCATGCGTCAGCAGCTGAGTGACTCAGTATTTTTTGCCGGGATGATATGCGCTGTAAATGTCTATAGTTGGCGAATGATTCCCAGTTATTTTTAAGCACTCTTTTTGTTGCATTGTCATTGTTTACATCCTGTCTAGCCGCTGTTATCAAGCCGATAGCAGTTTTCCTGTTGACGATTGAAAAACTTGTAGCTTTCAGCTATTTCGTTAGGCTTGGGCGCGTAGTGTCGACCCAGGATGTCGACAACTTCGTTGTACGTCAGTTCATTGACCCTTCGAGGCGCGCATATCCCGCAGTGTATTCCAATCGGCCTGGAGCCGAGCGCGGCTACCAATAGTGCGCGCTTCCTCTTGTCTTCGGTAATAGCATTTCCTTCAAAGTAGGCTTCAACTCGAACAACATAAGTTCCCCACTTATCTTCTGCGTCGTGGAAGAAGGGAACTTGAAACGCCGTGGCCGCAGTTGCCATTCTTGGGCTGTACTTGCTTGTCGATTCCCACTCCAAATGGATTGAAGCTTGCATCATGCGATCAACGACGGCAGAGGCGACGGTGAATCAACTCCGAGAACTGTTCAGCAGGTTCGGTTTGCCCAGAACAATCGGAAGATTTGGCTACCGCGGCGGAGGTAGCCACAAAGGAGGTGAAAAACATGGAAAGCCAGGAGGTGAAAAATGAAGCGGAGCTACACAGAATAGCCGGGAAGCCCCGAAAACAGCCAGACCTGGGAAGGAGGTACAATACAAGAAAAGAAGAATGCGAGCGATGCGGAAACAGTTCACATGCACGGGACGCGTGTCGGCACAGATTCGCCAGATGTTTCCGATGCGGCAGACAAGGCCATTTCGCGAAGAAATGTGGGGCGCATCATGACGTTACAACTGCAGGACGGCCAAGCTCGACGATTGCAGCTGCGACGGCGTCAGAGGGCGAGGACCTGGACTTGGCTTCAGTGTACATGGTACAACCTCGAACACGGGCAAGTTTTGAACCGCCGGTCCGAAGGCAGATCTCCTGGGGGGAGTACGACTGACCATGGAAGTGGACACGGGATCTCCTGTTTGTGTTATCCCCCGAGAAGTGTACAATGAGCACAAGGACCATTGGCCGGCGCTGTCGGCAACCAAGCTGAGTCTCCGATGCTACTTGGGACAGCTGCCCATCCTCGGGGAGCTACACCTGAGGGCGACCGTCCATGACGTCACGGTGCCGGCTTCGCTCGTGGTTGTGAACTGCCCCGGACCAAGCCTGTGTGGTCGAGATGTAATCGCCAAACTTAACTTACTGGACCCTCTGGTGTCAAGCGTGGTTGCAGGCTCAACGAGAGAGGTGGAAGACCTGCTGTTGCAGTTTCAAGACCTGTTCGAGCCAGGACTGGGGACCATCAAGGGCCCACCGGTACGTTTTCACCTGAGGGAGGGAGCGGTGCCGAAGTTTATGAAGGCAAGACCTGTTCCATACGCGCTTCGCGAAAAAGTGTCAGAGGAGCTGGAGCGGTTGGTAGAGGCCGGAGTTCTCTCACCGGTAAGCCATTCGGAGTGGGCAGCACCGATTGTACCAGTGCAGAAAAAGAACGGCTCGATACGCCTGTGCGGCGATTTTAAGCTGACAGCGAACATGGCGTGCAACACAGAGCAGTATCCGCTACCTAACATAGCTGATATGTTTGCGTCGTTGCGGGGTGGTTCTTTATTTAGCACCTTAGACCTTAGGGATGCTTACAGCCAGGTGGCATTGGACGAAGAGTCGAAGGAATTGACAGTAATCAACACCCATCGTGGCCTTTACAGCTTCAATCGCCTTCCGTTTGGAGTGGCTTCCGCGCCGGCGATTTTTCAGAGGAAGATGGAGAGCATGCTCGCAGATCTGGAGGGTGTGCAAGTGTACCTGGACGACGTCCTGGTGGCGGAACAACCGGGAACCGACAACCTGAGCAGGGTGCTGCAACGCTTCCGGGACATGGGTGTCAAGCTTCGGCGATCAAAATGTCAATTCAGGAAGCCGGACATCACTTACCTGGGGCACCGGATCGACAAGGAAGGACTACATCCAATCGAGAAAAACTTGGAGGCCATCCGAGATGCACCTACGCCGTCAAATGTAAGCGAACTTCGCTCCTTCCTTGGGCTTCTGACGTATTATCACCGATTTTTGCCCAATATGTCGACCCTGTTAGCACCGTTATACGAGCTGCTCGGCAAGGATCAAAGGTGGAATTGGGGACCAAGGCAAGATAAGGCCGCCAAACAGGCCAAGGTCGCGTTGCTGACATCACCGGTCCTGACATTTTTTGACCCTGAGAAGCCACTGCGACTGGAATGTGACGCGTCCCCAACAGGAGTGGGCGCCGTCCTATCGCACAAGATCCGGGGCGTCGATACGCCGATAGCTTTTCGGTCAAGAACGTTAACCTCCGCCGAAAAAAACTATTCGCAACTAGAAAAGGAGGCACTTGCGTTGATCTTTGGCGTAATCAAGTTCCGTGATTATTTACTGGGACGCCAATTCGTATTAGTCACGGACCATCAACCACTGGTGGGTCTGTTACGAGAAGACCGGCCTGTCCCGCTACTGGCGTCTGGACGGATTCAAAGGTGGGCTCTGTTACTCAGCGATTTTCGGTACAAAATAGAATTTCGACCGGGAAAACAAAACGGAAACGCTGACGCGCTGAGTCGGTTGCCACTTTCACAGCAAGGACCACCAGTGGAGGAGGACCTCCCGGAATTCGTGCTGACGTTGCACCGCGTAGACGAAGCATTCATGTCCGCGCAGCAGCTAGAAGACTTGATGAAAACAGACGATACGTTGTTGCAGGTCATCAAGTACGTGCAGAACGGCTGGCCTGCTAGTCTTCTGAAGAACCAGACAGAGGTACAGCCTTATTTTTCCCGGAAGCTCGAGCTGTCTACTTGCCGTGGGTTACTTTACTGGGGCCGGCGCCTCGTGATTCCCGCAAGGGCCCGCCCGGACATCCTGAAGCTGCTGCACGAATCCCACCAGGGGGTATCAGCCATGAAGAGAAATGCGCGGTCGTTGTTTTGGTGGCCGGGACTGGACGGGGAGGTGGAACAACTGAGCGGAAATTGTAACGAGTGCGTACAAGCCGCCCCAATGCCGCCCGCGTGCTCACCGGTGAATTGGCCAGAAACAAAAGAAAGATGGTCGAGAGTGCACATCGATTATGCAGGACCAGTTGAGGGAAGGATGTTGCTAATAGTCGTCGATTCCCACTCCAAATGGATTGAAGCTTGCATCATGCGATCAACGACGGCAGAGGCGACGGTGAATCAACTCCGAGAACTGTTCAGCAGGTTCGGTCTGCCCAGAACAATCGTTTCTGATAATGGACCTCAGTTCATTAGTCAGCATTTTGAAGACTTTGTGAAAAGAAACAATGTGTGTCACCTCCGCTGTGCGCCCTATCATCCTCAGTCTAACGGGTTGGCTGAACGTGCAGTCAGGACGATCAAGTTCGGCCTCGCTAAGTTAGCTGGGGGAGATTTGGGAAAAAGGCTGGCGCAGCTTCTGATCAATTATCGTCGGACGCCTTTAGCGTGTGGCAACTCCCCAGGGAAATACTTCTGGGGTACCGCATTCGTTCGCGCCTGGACATGAGTGTGCCATTCCGGCCTGCGTTGTTGTCCGACGATGTGCAGGTTCAAGGAGACTCCTGGGACCTCGGAGCACCGGTGTGGGTCCGCAACTTCGGCCAAGGTGAAAAATGGTCGCCGGGGACCGTCCAGAACAAGCTCGGGTCAAGGATGCTGGTCATCGAGACTCCAGAGGGAACAGTCCGTCGACACATGGACCAGGTCCGCGGCAGACAAGGTCCGACTGAAAGTCGGGGTGGCCCTAAAGACGATTCGGGGAACGTCGGGCCGCCAGTGACACTAGGACAGCCGGACAGCCAGGAGCCACCGAGTGAACAAGACGTGCCAGCCCCCGACGGTCAAGACCAACCAGCCTTACGACGTTCAACGCGGACACGGAAACCGATCGATCGTTTGCAATATTAAGAGAAAAAGAAATGTTGCATTGTCATTGTTTACATCCTGTCTAGCCGCTGTTATCAAGCCGATAGCAGTTTTCCTGTTGACGTCACCAGTCGTGGCGTTCTCTATATATCTGTGTTCGAAACAATAAAGGGGGCGTTTTCCCATACTGGCCACCACCGGAGCGTGTCATAATCGCGTCTCGGCTGGGCCGAACGGCGGATGGCAGCTAAGACGTAACACTTCTAACGTTTTCTTTTTTTTTGCGTTTAGGTGCATTCCGTTCTCTTCGAAAAGTTTTGTCGTGGAACCGGTTCAGAAAAGCAGTGATGTTTTTGCTAATAAAAACGAAAGGCCGGCTTTCCATATTGTCACGTAGGCGAAGGAGACGTTGTCGGTAACAGGACCCAAGTGCAAAGCAGGATCAAAAAAGAGGCGAAGGGCCGGTCGGTCGATCTGCTCGCAGTTCTTCGAAATCGCGCGACGCACGAGAAAGCGCCAGGCGCGGGCCCCGTGCAGAACCGAAAAGACCGAGGCGCGCTGTCATGCAATCGAGGCGTTTGTTAGCTGTGGCATTATCCCCCCTTTAAAGGAAGCAGCGACCCGATGCTTGAAGGCAAAGCTTTGCGGCAGTAGACGGGCAAATATATCCTTTCAACGTCTATCTGGCATAGTATGGTTTGAGGCGGACTACATGAACAACTTCCGCATGCAAACGGCGTCGCCGGGATGGAGAGTTTTCATGGGGCATGACCTCGCGGGTTAATTGTCCAAGACGGCGAGGTAACCTTGTACGGGCCGAAGTAGCGACGGAAGGAGCTTCTCGCTACGACCTCGTTGGCGAATGGGGGTTCATAACCAAACTTGGTCGCGAGGTTGGTATTGTGCGTCATTTTGTCGAAGGTTGTAGCGTCGGGCGTCGCGATGTTGCTGGTCTCAGATTCGAGATCTTCAGCTAATTGGCGGACCTATTCTGTGCGTTGGAGGAACGCATCCACGTTGTCGGGATGAGCGTCGTCTTCAACGTACGAAAACATGGCATCCCCTTTCCGAAAACTATGCTAACATGGGCTAAGTAAAATGCTGATTCATGCGCGCTACAATATCCGTATACAAAATGTGCTCTAAGAGTTTACACGCAGCACACGTTAGCTATATAAGATGGTAATTTGTAACATCGTAACGCGAACTGGATTCATAAATTGGAACGACTGCAGCATTTTTTCCAGTCACCCGGAAGGCAACCTTCATTCGGGGAATTATCGCAAAGCATTTCTTGAAAAGGTGACAGCTATCGCCCGCAAAGTTTAAAACGTGGTTCGATAAGCCACTAAGACCGCCTGCTATAGAAGCGTTAAATCCATTCTCACGTTCACTGATGAGAATGCAATTCTCTACACATCCATTTTGGGACTGCCTGTACATCCCCGTCATCACAAGTATTATGGTAGAAAAAACGAAACAAAGTACTGAACAAATATTTCCGCTTTAGCTATATAATTGTGAACAACGTCATCACTGGAAATGAGGGCGGCGGAATGGCTATAACATCTTTTTCATAACACATCCATTTTCGGACTGCCTGTCCATACCCGTCGCCACGTAGTATTATGGTAGAAAAACAAAACAAAAGTACTGAACAGATATTTCCGCCTTACCTATTTAATTGCGAACAACGTCATAACTGGAGGTGAGGGGAGAAATGGCTCTGACATCTTTTAATTCTTTTACTTGCTTCCAGAATTTCTTGAAATTATCTTTCAGCCGCGAATCAACAACATTAATAAAAGTGTATTTGGCTGCGCGTGCGGCCTTTTTCTTACTTCAGATTACACTTTTTTTAATTTTCACAATTTACATCTTTTGGTGCAGTAAGTACGATAGAGACTTTGACATTCATGTAGTGGAACTGCGTAGTGCTCTTCAGAACTACGGCATTACTTTGACCCCCACTTGCTGTGATTATTCTTTATGGAACGAAACTCAGTCTAAGCTCACGAATTTCATAGAAAAACCATATCACGACTCTGCTTTTGTACTTCGCTTTTGTTTCAAAAACTGTATAATACGCATCCAATCCTTTATTTTATTCACTTCAACGCCGCGATAACGAATACCGGGCACAATTAAGGCAGAACGGACGAAATGAGGGTGATTCGGTAGTAATAAGTCTAAAACACGAATTTCTTACAGTAGGCTAAGTCCACGTCAAATTTTATTTTCCTTTTAATTTGGTGAAACAGCGATAGCGGGGACTTCTTCCAGGAGCAAGTCCATGGTGAGACAACTTTGCCTCTCAACTTCTTAGCAGTACAGTGATAACGATCGTGGCCACTGACGTCATTATATAACCTGCTCGAAACATAACTTATTTCTTCTGCTGCAAATCAGCCTAACACGCAGAGAAAAAGTACTTCTGACAAAAATCTGCGGCAGCATAAACATTTTTATCCGAACGACGCCTAATAGAGGTGAACTGGCACCGGAACTAAAAATTGAAAGCCGTTTACAACTCCCTGTAACGCCGAATTAGAGCGCAGCTCTTGAGGAGGAGGGGAAGGCACGGGGGGGGGGGGGGGGGGTCAGCGTGACCTCGAGGGAGGGGGGGTTTTCCCCGCTAAATTTAGCTGGAAAAATTTTCCGCTAGATTTAGCGGGGAAAATTTCCCGCTAGAATTCTAGATTTAGCGGGGAAAATTTTCCGCTAGATTTAGCGGGGAAAATTCTTCCGCTAGATTTAGCGGGGAAATTTCCCGCTAGATTTAGCGGGAAAATTTTCCCGCTAGATTTAGCGGGGAAATTTCTTCCGCTAGATTTAGCGGGAAAAATTTTCCGCTAGATTTAGCGGGGAAAATTTTCCGCTAGATTTAGCGGGGAAAATTTTCCGCTAGATTTAGCGGGGAAAAATTTTCCGCTAGATTTAGCGGGGAAAATTTTCCGCTAGATAGAAAATTTTCCGCCAAATTTAGCGGGGAAAATTTTCCGCTAGATTTAGCGGAGAAAATTTTCCGCTAGATTTAGCGGGGAAAATTTTCCGCTAGATTTAGCGGGGAAAATTTTCCGCTAGATTTAGCGGAGAAAATTTTCCGCTAGATTTAGCGGGGAAAATTTTTCCGCTAGATTTAGCGGGAAAATTTTCCGCTAAATTTAGCGGGGAAAATTTACCCATCATGCACCGCGCGGTTACGCCGACGCCGACGGCGACGGCGACGCCGCTCAAGCCGGAAACGGGCGCCTAAGAGCTGCGCTCTAAAAATATAGTATGGACACAATCTAAAGCTAAACGACAAAGATGTTGGTGAAAGTATGGACACAATTTAGATTTGCATAGTGACCCATGTTTAGCGGAGTTCCGAGAGATAAAAACACGCCTTCCCGCAATTTTGTTTATTTTTTAACCTCCCGTTTTTGATCCCCTACAGTCACCGACAACGTAAGAAACCCGTGGTGTTCCATCTTACAATCGCGCTTTGTGATGGGTCCTTGACCTTTCTCATTGGCCAACGCGGAAATCTCATTGGCCGTGGGGCGTTAACGAGATGATTGGTCTTGACACGCCTTTCGTTTCTCAAACTGTAACTTACGGTGCACTCGAAAACAAAGGTCTGGCTGTTCACCTTCCGCACAACTCAGAAACAGCCAGTCACGGAGAATAATAGGAAGGTCCAAGCGCATTACAATAATCGAACAGTGGTTTGATTTGAAAAAAAAAATGAAAGAAAGAAAAATGCGTTGTGCGCAAGGACGCTGGGCACGTTTTTAGTGAAATCACATTTGGAGCTTTGTGATTCGCTGGGATCTTGATACTGTTCGCCGCGATTCGTCGTCACGTGTAGTGCAGGAAAGCGAACTCGCATACTTTCTTCTTGGAGTGTATAATACTCGCGTCGACGGCTTTGCCAAGTAAAAACGAATATGCGGGATGTTTCCCGAGCGCTTTTGGGGCGTAAGAGAAGTAGTTTAAATAAACCAATCGAGCGGAGTCCCCTGAAACCTCTCCATAAAGGTGTGTTTAGATGGGTTTTTTTGATAGTCGAAATTTATGAGTGTAGGTTTGGGGGAAAATATGTAATCTTAAAGAACTTTTTTCTTCTTTTTTATGCACAAGAAAGAAAACGGCCAAAACCGTCTTGTTGACGCTGCTACTCTAAAGGTGGCGCAACATAAAGACCAAACATGAAATATTCTTGGCAGGGGATGACCGAAAGGGAGATCCAACAGATCCGTGCGTGTGTGGTACCATCTTGATGTAGCAGCGTGAAAAAGACGGTTTGCGCAGTTTTCTTCCCGCTTCATAGTGGGAAAACAGAAGAAGCAAGAACAACCACAAGAAGCAACAGGCTTCATTCGGGCTTAATTTTGTTTCCTGAAACCTTCACTTATAAAATTTCAGAATGAGAAATGCACCACCTAAGGACGCCTTTGTGAAAAAAGAAGTTTCAGTGCACACCATTCATTGGTTTATCTACAGAACCTTTTCTTTTACGCCCAAAGATCGCTTGAGAACATCTTGTGCAGCCAAATGAATAAGCAAATTAACGTCAAAATTGTAAAAAAAAAAGAAAAAATCCGAGCCCCCTGCTTGTTAAAGCGGGTTTACGGAAGAGAAGCTCTGACCCTGTTACATTAAATGGTTGTGAGCGGCACGGGTCATGTTGACATCGGTCGGCGGTTCTAATTACACGATTGATAGCCGTGTTCCTTCAATTACGAACCTCTTCTAGACAAAGGAAAGAAAACATAATGAAAAAATAAAGGTCACCATTGCTTCTTCGCTGTACCAGTTGTTTTTTATGTCAATCGATAATACACTTTTTTTCTTTTTTTTAAGAAAGGACCGGCTTTTGTATTAAGTTAAGGTCCGGGAAGCTCAAAGGCTTGAAAACGCGTTGGGAGGGTTAAAAACTTGGAGACGGCTCAAATTGTTCAGCTTGCCTGCTTCTCTGGGTTTTCTTTAAAAGTACAAAACCCCGGAAAAAAAACTGCGTCGTTGCGTTGAGGTTTGACGTTGCACAAATTGACGTCATGCGTATTATCACATATAGGCAGCAAATAATGGTATAAACCTTCTTTGGATGTTTTTGGATTTTGTAATTCGTCATTGTTTTTCTCTTTAGTTCGGAGTGATTATTCTGCTCTGGGATTTTTGGCGAAAATAGGGCACGGTCATTTTAAAGTGGGTGTTTAAAAACGATTTAAAAAAAAGTTTCACGTTCTGTAGATTCTACGTACTCACGCTCATTACTTTATGATACAACCCAACATCGCAGTCGGGTCATTTCTCGTTTCATTTCATACTTCGAATTGCTCTCACATGTGTGTTTGACCCAACTATTTTTAGAAAAGTAGAGTCGTCACATACCACGGTGTAGAAGACAGAGGTGTGTGAACGGCACCGACTCGCCATGAAAGCTGTGCCCAAGGTTGGCTCCTATTTCTGGCAAATGCCGTGAGACGGCGTCGCGGGACAAGATCTCAAGTAATCACGCGTATTCTTGCGCACACGTTTTCAGTGCCCCGAGGGCGCGACCGCGCCGGTGCGCGGAGCTCCAAACCCGACAGTGCCCGAGGAGATTCGCTCTGCCTGAGTGAAATTTCATAAAGTTTCTGATCTTGTCCTTACACCTCTATTTTGTCTTCCACCACGGCTACGACGTCGAAAATGAAGATTGGTTTTATGTACCACCACCCGTTTTAGAGTGTGTTATTGAAGTATTATTCTCCATATACTCCCCTCCGCCACGCACACACAACATAGGGCTAAGCAATGACTTTGATGTGCGAAGCCCTTGGAACAACGGGATGCACTTGCTTCAAAACACGACTTGCGCGGAGAAAATTCTCTAGACGTCACGTTATGCAATTGACTTCCCACGATACAACTGTTCGAGAAAACAAGTTTTTTTTTTGGCACAATATCATCAACCGATTTGCCTCCCGATATTCCAGCGAATGACTCACCGACAGTCTTGCAGGGCAAGTAGTTGTGCGAAAGGGTTTTCAACACTGTGCTTAAGGCTAAAGATAGATTAAAAATAACGCCCCGAAACAGTGTAACGCGAAAGTGTGACACGATAAATATAGCCAACATACGTCACGCAAACATTAGCAGGAAGCGTTTCTGCGCTAAATTGAGGGGGGGGGAGTTTCATTTGGCATATACTGTAATTACGAAAATTTCAAGTTCCGCTACATGTAGTGAGAAGACGCCTTTAACTAAAATCTGCTGTCCACAATTTTCAGCAGAAGTTACCTTGATTCTCGAGCTCAATAGTAATCGTAGTAGTAAGTTATTTATACCAGTAGAGGAGAAAAAAAAGGGGGGGGGGCAATTAGCTGTGGCTGTGCTGTAGGCCTGGGCATGCCACGTTCCGTGCTAAGAAAACGTAGAAATAAACACCCGCGCACCTCCATAGAAGCGACGAGATTCCGCCTCACCGCAACTTTATTGGGAGGCATGGCGAACTTTCTGGGATATAGCGTAGAAGAAAAAGTTTTAATAATAGCCTCAACATTTTGTGTGATTTGTCTTTCAATGAAACCCAGGCTATTAGAGCCTTCGAGAATATTACGATATTTTTCTCAAGAAAAGCAAAAAAATTGAAAATTTTGTGATTTCGGCCTACAGGATTCAATAGAATAAAAATTATACGTGTCCCGAATTTTTGATACTGCTCATTCATTTGTTACGATTACTATCTAAAATATTCCAACGGGAATATTGGGATGATTTTTTCTTGTTCAGTTGAAATTCTTATAGTAGTGTTTGCGCCCAGGTGTTAATATCCAAGACAGATGGGGATAATTAAAATACATTAAAAACTTTGGATGAACCTGGTATTGCATTTTTTATTGATCTCTTTTAAGCCGCATGCTGTAGCTGCTTATAGCTCGTTTAGAGTGTGATCGGGAGTGATCTAGGGGTCGTGCGTGTGTCGCGGCCTCCCGCGGCTCTGTCAACGCAGCTTGGGGCTAATGCGATGGAGCCTCCCAGTGGGGGTAACTGCTAGCGGACACGGCGGGTGATGTAGGTCGACCACGTGGAGCCCTCGCATGCCAAAGTGGGTTCGTCCAAAGAAGAAAAGGAGGAGGATAGCGTGGAGTTTCAGGAACAGGGTCACCGCTTTGTGCGCGGGCCACTTGCCGATCTGACGAGTTTTTCGTCTTCGAAGTATCTTTATTATCTAATCCCAAATGCGCTGAGGAGTCAATGTTCAGGGAAACAGTAAGAGTAATTGTTTTATGTGCTTGTTTGTTTACTTATGTGCAAAAGACCTCCCCCATCCCCCCCCCCCCCCCTCAAAAAAAAATTGTGATTTTTTACCGCAAGTAAACCACGGACCGCCGAACACTCGTTCTCCACCCATAAGTAGCTTTTTTTTATTTGCGAAATCAAAGTCATGTGTGGCCAGTTTTCCTGTCAAATGTTTATCTCCGATAAAAGAAATCGCCAAAACATGTCTTTCTATCTAACAAACATGAACACTTTTTTTGTTTGTTTAGAACATCAATTATAAATTTTAAGTTTTAAATATGTAGTTATATTCTGACACGTGATATATGCACGTGACTCGTCATCACCGTAAATAAATACCTGGTTAAACATTCCTCTACGACAACAGGCCATAATAACAACTATCAATTCAGGTTTCAATATCTACCTAGGAAACAGTATTGAACGGCATTTCTCACACTCAAACGTGTTTCTAACTCTCAGCGAAAACGGTTCTGAGCATTTCTAATAATAATTAAGTTGGGATTTGTTACGGGATTTGGTTTTGTAATTCTTTTTGTTCGCGCACCTTCATGTCAGCACTCTTTTAAAGACAGATCCTCTTTGAACAACTCAAGGCGAAGGTTTGAAATTACTCAGCTATTACGATTGCAAAAAAAATAAATACATTTAAAATAAAAAATGTGTACCTGAACGTCAACAGTCATCGCGGCAGACCTCATAACTTTTGTTTTTCATTTATCTGCCCCATCCATCCACCACTCTTGTGAAACCCTTCTCAAGACTGTGTTATTCAATCAATACAAATTCTTGACTGTTGTGTATAAAAATACAGATTTTTCCCGTTTAAACTTGGAAAGTTTAGTAATTCTTCCATTCATAAATTGCATATGATCCCACCATTGCGTTGTAAATGCGACAGCTGTTTGTTCAATTGGTTATTTGCGCAGTGGACGTTCATTCATACCATATAAATTCGAATCAACATTCCTGAACTTCTGTCCGCTAGTGCATATTTATCTTGAATTCAAGTGGAGTTCACAGTTTTGGCTTCCTCTAAAATGTCCTAAATTCAAAGGTTCCCAAAAAGCAATAGAAAGCAGAGACGAATGTCGACTTGCATTGCAGACTTCAAGTACAAAAATATTCTCCAATGACCACAAATTATATTTGAGAAGGCCTTTCAAATATAATTATGTGTTATGCGTTTGGTAACAACGAAATGTTAGATCATGGGTTAAAGTCGTTCGAGAAGTGGTCAACTAGTAGTATAACGTCTACGTAATCGAGCTCTTGAGAACAACAAATGTTGCGTGTTAGCTAGACTTCTGTGTTATAATGTAACGAAACCGCCACGGCTGTAAAATCCTACAGCAGCTTCTTATTGTAATTCATTCTTCAGACGTCATGGTAAGCGCGCAGCTCGACGTCTGCGAAAGGTTAACTGTCTTCCCTGTCGAAACAAAGCCATATGTCAAGAAAACATCCCGGATCACACTAAAAAGAAGTTAAAACATATGAATATCGGCAGAATGTCTTTCAGGTTTGTGTAAGCCGGCAAATGACTCTTATCGTCTTAATGGTTCGCGCCAATTGTGAGATGACAACGTCTGCTACGCTTTTTTCCCATAAAAAAAAAGGAAAATTTAAAATTCCTGAATTATGCACGTGAGTGGCGCGCGACATTAGTGTAGTGACACGTCATGAGGATAAGAAGGTGAATAAGAGAGTGGCATTTCTGTAACATACTTTTGCGCCTGTAAAATCGAGCAAACTAAATTATAGTGTAATATAATTGTAAAAAGTACAACGGCATGTTGCTATTGCATTAGAAAATCTCGTGTTTTAGACGCGATGATTCGTTTACCCCAACAAATGTGCGTAATTGTCGATGCTATTCTGGAATAAAAAGTGACGCTACTTAGATTACGCTATACTTGATAAACAGCTTATCCCTACGAGTAGGTCTTAAAGGATACACAATCCGCGTGACGCACCACATCGAATCCCTTCGAAAAATCAATTTCATTAGGCCAGTCTAAAGCGCCGGTGCCCTTAAAGTGAAATGGCTCCCTCAACCCTTCAGTCAGTTCCCGAATCCGGGAGGCGAAGCTTGTGAACACAAACATCAACCGGACAGCGACCCACATAAAGCATCCCGAACGAAAAGCAGACCGTAAGAGTTCCCCATAGAGGAGGCGGTTTCTCTCAGACGATGACGTCATGGCCAACTGGCTTCTCTCATTGGCTGAGAGACCGGTTCCGGGGAAAGGAGGAAAGCGGTTTTCATCGAAGGGAGTGGGGGAGAGGAAGGTGCCGCTATAAAGGCGCGTCTCGATTGAAGAGAGCACGCGGGAGATTTTGTCGAGTGGAGAAGACTTTACCGTGGGTCACCCCTCTGCTGTTCATCTCGTGCAGTCTCGTTCACCGACGCCAAGCAACGAGATGATGGCCGTGCAATGCAAGACTGTGGCTGTCCTGGCGTTCGTGCTCGTCGCATGCGCCTTCGTCGCCGTCAACGCTGACATGACCGAAGAGTGAGTCGACAACTTTTAGAAAATCAAACCCTCATGTTTGTGACAATCGCTGGGTAGTATGCATGCTTCCTGTAGTAAATGAGCCTCGTGTGCAGGTGATATCGTGCAACTTCTACATTCTTAATTAATTTAATTCACTAGAAAGCATAATCCAAAGGGTTTAAATCAATTCCGAATAGTTATTTTCTGTTTTATTTTAAAACGTTCTTAGAATTGTCACTATAGTAATGAGAGGGAATCTTAGGGTAACGGCATAAAGACTAGCCTTTTAATTAAAGTATATATCAAGATTATGATCCCAACGTAACTAAATTCAAAATATTGGTAAAACAGAATATAAAATTGACAAATGAAACATTTAATTTATGATTTCTCGCAGGACACCGTGCACGGGTATCTTATCTATTTTACAATACGTAACAGATTGCTGTGAAACACAATCTTTCCCCAGTGAGAAAGTAACATAAGTTCAAATTACCGTATCCTAACAAGACGCAACTGTTTCTTGTTCATATGTGTTTAAGACGTCGTACGACAAAAGACTCTAGAGACACGCACAGTTAGAAAGTCTCGAAGAAGTTTTATAGCATATTATTTAACGAAAAAAATCAGGACCAAATACTTCGATGCACACTTTTTTCTCAGATTTCGCTTTAACGCGCAAACATTCTTTCTTACTAGTAAGCAGTGCTGGAGGTAAGGCGTTACAAGTAACGGCGTTACAGGTAACGCCTTACTCTTTTTCCGGTAACGTATAACGTACTCTGTTGCTTTTTCAAAGAGTAAAGTGTAACGTCCTTACGTTACATATATAAAGTAACTGGTAACAGACTTACGTTACTCGTTACTTCTACCTTCCCAAGACTTAAAAAATATTACACTTTAATTTTTTGGTGTTTCTAAGAGCTAAGCCATGTAATTTTTTTAGTTGTTTCGCGTTTTCTTTTTGTGAGCATCTAGAGTGAAACCGTAAAAAAGTTAAAGTAATTATGTCCAGTTTCTGCATGGCCATAATGCTTCTTTAAAAATATGCGACTTATGCATACCTGAAATGTCAAAACAGCAAAACATGTTACTTCCTGTTTGTAAAAATGAAACGTACGTTACTTTTTATCGGTAATGGTAACGCGTTACTTTTATTTCCGAGTAAGAGGTAACGTATTTCGTTAACTTTCTTTTCGGTAACGCCTACAACACTGCTAGTAAGTAATGGGATGCTGTAGTATTTATCTAAAACATCATAAGGTAATGATAATATGTAGCATGCATATTGCGGTACCATTTAAGCATAGTGCCTTATGACTGAATCTCAGGACCAGACTACATACAAAAATCACAAGAACACCAGGTTTAAAATTACGAACCACATATCATGTTTGTTTTCAGTGAATTCCGGCCCACGTTGAGGCTACTGATCGATCGCCACGCAATAATCTGGTCGAAGTGCTGCGCAATCATCCTGACTTTATGTGTATGCTATTATGGGTAATTTACACTAGTATCGAGGTCTTGAGATTTTATGGACACAGTAAACTGAACGCCAAACTTGAAACACCTGGCATCGGAAACACTAAAACGTAAAATAAAAGATGGTCTGCCTTGAAAACAAATCTGACAATACAAATCTGCAACCCGTAAGACGTCGCCTTGTTTATTATTATTCTCGATTCCTTCTCATATTTAGTTCCGGATCAAAAAATGCCTTATGCTCTCGGTGACGAAACCCACGGGCTTGTAACTTGACGTGGACCGTGTCGCTACGGAGCGTGTATCCTACTAGGGTTCCACATGAACACATCATATAAAAAACAAAAGTTTCGAACAAAAAGCAAAAGTTCATTTATACAGTGCAATATCAACAAAAAATGTTTTTTTTTCAACTTTCGTTTTTACTAACATCTTTAGCCACTGACAACTTCCTAAATCCCGGGCGTGATCTATTATGCTTACTCATATTGCTTCCTGATTCGCCATTTGGTGTTTATGTCGGCTAATGACTAAATCTCATTGGCTGCTGATCGATAATGATATGCTTGGACTCACCACGCCCCACGTTTCTTAAGATGCCAATCCATAGCAGTTTTGTTTAGCAACGCACGGCACGTTTTGCAAGTTATCTTTTCGCGCTTCGAGACCTTAAGATTCTTGCTTCTTCCTTGTAATTTCGACAATAAGTACTCTTTATACTGCAGTTGTACGAACATTTCATCGAAGGACGCCTTCATAGAACCCGCATAAGTGGCGAATCGCTATTTTTTTTACCTCTTTCCTGTGTTAAGTTGTAGTAGACATTTCAATCGTCGAGCCATTTATTCTTTACTTCGTGTACGCCTGCTCCGTGCGCGGGTTTCATTCAAAGCTCATTGTGACATGTCAAAATGCCCGATGAAATCAACGTCGCGTAGAAGTAGGTGGTATCAGGAAAAGTAGAAGTAAAGAACAGCTATTTTTATTCAGATCATTGAAATATTCTAAGATCTTCACGTAACTAAAATTTCAGCTCTGTAAACCAGCATGAAGACCACCGGGCCACGTTATAAACTGAAAAACAGCTATAGTCATACGTAAAAACTAGAATTTTCAGATTTACTCGTAAAAACACGAGAATCACGAAATGACCACTCGGAATACTTCCCTTTTTAAACGTTTATCTTCTAGGATATTGACCCTGTGCTTCGAAACCACAATTTTTGTTTTCACTATGAACCGCTTTATTTATTTACCAATACTACAGACTGATAATAATGACATTCTAATAATCATCGTCGCTCGTTGACCAAAAAAAAACTGCTCGGTTCCTGTCACTGTCTGACTGTTTACTCGTCCACCGCGCTTCGTACCCACAATATTCTGGTCGATGGCTTGGGGTCGGGTATATATAAAAACAAGGAACGCGAAAATTGTCGTTCTTTCATTTCTTCGTTTTTATTCAGTATGTTGTCAGATACACACGCATCAAGTTCTGCGAAGGTTCATTAACAAACGCCAAATTAAGAGTGCATAAAAGCTCTTAAAAAATTACGTAAAAAATCGTTTCGAAGATAGATGTATGCAACCATAATGAAACAAGTAAATAAACTCTAACTCATTACCAAGTCTCCGCGACCTCGATTAATAACGTTCTTTCTCGACAAAGTATTTGTGTGGAATCACTGCACTTTTATTATAATTCCCTTAGCTTGATTGTCATGCAAAAGCTTTATGCCTTCTTATGTAACAATAGTTACATATTAGGAGTTATAATAATGGTGTTTAACGGCATCCCCTAATCCCCAAAAAACTTGTCCGTTCTACCGTTCGATCGTGCATTTGCCCGCCAAGCTTAGCGGGGAAATGGCCGCCACGTGACCTGACAATAATTCAATTGCCCAAATAAATTTGGCGGCAAAATTGGCGTCACGTGGACTAGGCACAAATTCAGTCTTCCACTTAAATTGAGTGGGGAAGTTTCTCTTCACTCCACGGAACGACGGTTTAATGTTTTCTAAGCAACTTTAAGCAATCACTCTTTAAATACTGCGTTTTATGCGTTAGAGGACTTTGAAAACAATATTCGCTGCCAATTTTTATAACAAATGACGCCTGCATCCTTTAAAGATTGATATTATCAATATAATATATGCTCCCGTTTAATTTAATTACGACAAAGATACACATGTAATTGTCCGCGAAAGTAAATATTCATTCTATGTGAGACTTGTTAGCCAATAAAACACTCGAAATGAATATCCATGCAATACA
>JAZHYW010013352.1:0-133831 GCA_037355805.1 Ixodes ricinus
AGCGCCGTTCACACTCTTGCGACCGAGTAAGACCGAGAGAGACCAGACCGGTTTGTAAGCCTCTTGCGACGTCTTGGGACCAGCTCCGCTGCAGCAGATCCGATCCTAAGACGTCGCAAGAGGCTTAAAGGGGCACTGACGCACCAAAATCATTTTTTTATTATTATTATCCGAAACGATTGAAAACAATGCCGGGACATTACCCTCAAAATTCGAAACTTGGGAATACAGTATATATGTGAAGTAAAATAACAATTTCCAAAATGCCGAATTTGAAGTTCCTGCGCGATCCGCGCCAGTGCAGTGAGTCAAATTTTGCGGTCTCCTGCGACTCGACTTTCTTTCGACCTCCGCTCCACGCTATGAAGCAAAGCGCCGTTGCCACCGCGACCCGAAGCGAGGAGGAGGTGAGCAGGCGGGGATAGAAGGGAGCCGGCGCGGGGAAAAAACCGGTTTCTTCCCCGACTCGCCGATCTGGTCGAGCGCCGCCAAGTTTTCCGAGGAGGGGGGGTGGAATACAAAAGCCAGGAAGCGACATCACACCGAACTCTGATTTTTGGTATTTCAAAAGAGGGCTGCAGTGCGTTCGCAATTGCGTTAAAAAACATGTTTTACGATTGCCGTTATTAAACGTTATAGAAATGTCGCCTACAAAGCTTCTAAATTTCCTGATTTTTGACGTCACGGATCAAAAGAAGGGAGGAGGCGAGAAGCGGGAGAAGCAAACGCCAAAATATAAAAAAACGCGCGCGCGCGCGGATTGCTTTTTTTTTTTTGCGGTGCGTTTTTTTTTCTTGTCTATGACTACAATTTGCATCGTTTTAGACAATAAAAAAGTACGACCTTTGGGGTGTCAGTGCCCCTTCAAAAACCGGTCTGGTCTCTCTCGGTCTAACTCGGTTGCATATGTGTGAACGGGCCTTCAAACTCAGCCTATCTGACACGTGCCTTTTATTTTTGCCCAACAGCCGACAACTTCAGGCCCTACCTTACATCGTTCCAGAGCAACGACAACACAGACTACATCAACGCAGTCTTTGTGGATGTAAGTGTTTTTAGGCAAACTAATAGCTGTCTGATCGGGGACGGTCGTTTCAGTGCATTTTGTTTTACACAACCTAAAAATCTTCGACGAAAAAAGAATAAAACATTGACGGATCACGTAGATGTTCGAAGCTATAATTGGAATGACCTCAAAACCAACCTTCCAGTCGCAACCGGCTTTGTTCGTTACTTCTTCAGGACCAGTTAGCCCTGATCTCTTATCAAAACATCGGCACTTCATAAAAATTTTAATTTCGGTGTCTGAAAAAAAAAATAATTAGATGCTTCCGGTGCAACCTCACTTCGTTCTACAAAAGTTAACTGAGTTTCAGGATGAAACGTAGGCTTTAAGTTCCTTCGTCCACAGGAGTTTAATGGCAACACTTTTCTTATAAGCATTTTGCGTCTCTTGTGCAGGGCTACAGTCGGTCGAAGGAGTACATCGTGACGGAGTGGCCCATGGTGCGAACCGCCCAGGACCTGTGGTCCCTGGTCTACGACCACGACTGCAACTCCGTCATTGTGCTGTGCAGCCCACCAGCGTCAAATGTGAGCTTTTATTTTTTTAAAGATCATCTAAACCAGCTATTGAGCCTTGCTGTAAATCCCAAGTCACGCGTGAATAAGTCACTGCATGTGGATGTACAGAACCTTACCGGGTCACCAGTTTGAAAAGCTTTTATCGGCGGTCAGGTGTGAGCGCGGGAGCGCACGGATTTATTGCTAGACCTGTAGACAGTCGTCTTTGCTTTCTGAGACACCTGCGTGACCGAGCGTCGCTGCGTGCGTCCGGCGCAGTGCTTGTGTCGTTTTCGACCGCGACTGAATACGCACTTACGCAGTGTTGCAATGTCCGTGAGCAGGCAATGATGTCGGCGATCAATGTGTGCACGAGCGCATCGAGCTGCCCATCGCTGGTTGTTGTACGCAACAGAACGCACCAAATCTATCGTGCGTCGTCTAGTAGCGTCTGCACGTATTTCCAAGATCGTTGCAAATTGCGCGCATCACATTGTGCGCGAGCGTACGGGCGCCCATCCTTGTTGTTTTGCCATAAGCAACCACAGCGTCTTGCGTGTGCTCTAGAATGCGCGCTCGCTGCGAGCGTTGCGGTCGTCCCTGCATCGATTTTTCACTTAGGACACAAAGCAATACCACGCTAGAACACAACGCCTTTGCCCCCAAACGTCATCATAGTGGATCCGATCGGCGTCGTCTATGACGCGTCAGCGACGCCGCCAACGTGTCTTGCAGCGTCTAACAACAAGCGCTATGCTAACACACGGCGACGCCAGACGTCTGCCGCTTTGCGGCATACTCTCGTCGATCCACTGTAGATGACGTCACGCGCCGGCCTTGCCTTCTAGGTGGTACATACTGCGCGAAGTCGCCGTCTTTCTGTGGGTGACGAGTTGCATGGGGCCTCTCCTGCGCAGGCGTACCCTTCCTTCTGGCCGACGGAGAAGGAGAAGCGGAAGAAGTACGGGCCCGTGTTCACGGTGGACGTGGTGTCCTACAACCACTACCCGAAGATCAAGACGTGGATCTTCAGGATAAACAAGAAGGTGCGTTGCTACGCACGACTCGCCGCGGATAACCATCTGCGTAGTGTGTACTTATGCGGAGCCCAATTTCGTCTGGCTTCTTTTGCAGTGGTTGTGGTGACGTCAGAACGCCGAGCTCTGATTGGCTCTGATTGAAGGATAGCGGTAGACCTACAAGCCATGTAGCATGGAGGCCTATCCGCTATCCTTCAATCAGAACCAATCAGAGCTCGGCGTCGTTATGACGTCACCGCAACTCCTGCGACAGAAGCAGGCGAACTTGCGTTCCGCATAGAAACGCTATTCCTTCATCCTCCGGACGAAACTATACCAAAAAGGTCGTGACTCGAGGAACGCAACAGGTTATCCAGGACCGATGACAGGTCTGCAGCACGCCTCGCGGGTTCGAACGCCGGCGTCCGGCATTCGAACGCCCGATCCCGAGACGAGGAGCAGACGACGCTCTTGTTCGCTCCGACTGGAGGGAGACGGCGGGAGAGAGAGACGAACGCATCTACAGCCTTTGCGCCTACCCACTAATCTGTCCAATCAGAGCTCAGCGCTCTGACGTCACCGCACGCTCTCATCTCCTCCTTTCCCTCAGTTTCTTGCCGTATCCCGCAGTCTCACAAAATGCAGTGCTGATGAAGAAACGGCCGCGACCGCGTGGCTTTGGAAAGTGTATACACGAACTCATCTCTGTTACGTCACGGCGCGGTGGTGGCGCGTCGGGCGCACTTCCGGTCTGGGGCTGTGGGCGGAAGCCGCCATGGGGCACGTGCATTCCTGTGTTACTTTGGAAGAAACCGGACAAAAACCTGCCTTCTCGTCAAAACGCCGCGACTGGGGCTTTACCAAAAGAGTCGGGAAAGGTTTGAAGGTCAGTTTTCATGCGTTTTCTGCCTGCTCGGTTCGTCCGAGAACGTGAACAGGGGCCGTGAAAAAGGAAAAACAGACGCCGTCGGACCACGATTGCTTGGGCGGAAAGCACTTTGGATTGAATTCACGGATACTTGTGGTCGTCAGATTTATTTGTTTTGTTCCAACATGAACGCGGGAAAACCGTCAAGTTGCACGGACCACCTGCGGACTACGTTCAGTGCGTCATCACGTTCAAACGGCCGCCTCATCGTTCGAGCTGTCGTCTGCTCTCTCAAACGTTTCTGCTTGTCGTCTGCTCGTTCAAACGACAGCGGCCCGTAGACCAAACGTTGACCCGGTAATTGCGATAAGAAGTGCAGACCTCAAAAGACGTTTAAGTTTGAAGGTTGCTTCGGGTAAGTAGGCTCGGTGTAAACAGTAGATATAAGGAGATGTTGATAATTGTTACCAGTGGCCATCACCGACTTGTTATGCCTGATTCACTCGGTCCGATTCTGCTTGCGATTTTCAGTATCGACGTCGACATCTCAGCTACGGTTCAGGCTTTTGCAGCCCGAGCGACGTCATGACTGAAAATAGCGAGCAGAACCTCACCATGTGAATCAGGCTTTAGCGTCCATTCTGCGGCGTCCACGCGGAATGAATCGCCGCATGTTACATTATTCACGCCGAGTTTTGCGGTGTAACGAGCCTCGTTAATTTCGCTGAGGCCGCTCAAGTAGTCAGACATTGCCAGGAAGACGTAGAATCAACAATTCCAACGCGAAAAAGAGCGCGGGGACTCACACCGACGCCGACAACATCCCATTCCAATGGTTTGTTTATGGGCGACGGCGAGCTTCTTGCCCACACCCCCATCGCGCATGCGCGGCGTCGGTGGCGTCCGCTAGGGGCGCTCCGGTTTGTTTGTAAACATGAGTTGGTGTTATAGTACCGCAGTCGTTTGGAACGTCTTTATGAAAATAAAAGTGTACAACTTAGACGGCTGCGGTCATTGCTGAAAAGGGAAGCTCGTATTGTGGCTATAGAAAATGCAAACTAGACGGAAATGTCGCGTTCTCGCTAACTGTGTCCCGCACTTACGTTGCCTTAAGACAAGGTGTATACAAGCGCCGTGTGGAAAACAGAAATTACCTGATCCTAAAAACACCCATTAAAAATACTTTTTTTTTTTGTGGAAGCAAGCTCAGCCGTTTGACATTGAGAGCGAAGAAATGAAGGCGCCTACAACATTATGTTTTCTTTACGTGGGTCGTAAATCAAGTTAGGATAATCATCATTCATCTAACTGCGATTGTAGTTAAAATCGTCGAGCCATCTTCATGCGCGACCAAAGTCACTCGGGCGGTGTATGTCCACGCCACGTGTATTTATACACGGTGTTCACCAAACCATAAACGGAACACACGAGCCGCCGCGTCTTTTCTCGCGGGAGAGCGCCACGCCGGTGGCAGCCGAAGAACGGTTTTTGTGACGTAGCACTCGACCAACCGTCCCGAAGTGCTGCGTCAAGGGGCCGACTCTGTTCAGCTTCATCCGGGAAAGCGCTGCCACGACGAAAACCCGCAGTTCGTGCGTTCCGTAAGTTTGTTGTGGGCACCGCACGCGCGTCGAAACCGAACCGACGACCGAACTTATATAACGACGCGCGACGTGGCGCCGCAGGTGGTGTCGCTGACGGAGCTGATGGCCGGCGTGAAGGCGGAGCCCAAGACGACGCAGATCTTCCAGATCACCTGCTGGCCCGAGCGGCACAAGGTGCCCACGTCCACCAACTCGCTCGTCGAGCTCATGAACATGGTGGAGCGATGGCGACAGAGGACCACCTACGGACCCGTGCTCGTCATATCTACGTGAGTCCAATGCGCGGCGACTTTGACGTCACTCACGCCTCTGCGGTTGCCGACACGGAGCAATAAGATATATACGTATATATATACTGTATACATATATATCTTATTGAAGGCTTGCACCGATATCGAAAGCACCTCATTCTTTCCGTAGTATATACGTTTGCGGGTGCTATGAGCATGGTTTGCGACGAGCGTGGTGCTTTGTACGCGCCAGCAATACCCTTAAAATAACTCGTGTTTTAATGCGAAAGGCATTGACTGTCTCATGGAGCGAGCTGACGTCATCAGTTTGAAGCGCGAAAACGGCACCTAGTTTCCTTCGGTTCCATTGGCTGGCGCGCGTCGACGGGGCTCCCATTGGCCGCTGCGCTCGTCAGTTTCCACGACCGCTCACCCCATGGCGCTGCGTGTCCATCAGCGCGCCATTAACACGGAGCGTCCAAGGTCACCGTGCCCAGGGGAGCACACGCGCTGACCGGCGACGAAAAGTACGCAGCAGACGACAAAGAGAGCGGACGAGCGGCTTGCATGCTTTCGCATTCACAACTCGTAAGGAATGCTTAGGTGTACCTCGATCTCTTTTGTGTTAGGCGCTTGAATGTATTATCAAGATACAACCCAATAACGGCGGAGGGTGTACTCCTTGCTCGAGGACGCGCTGCTCTTCTGCTCAAACTCGCGCAGTGAGAGCAACTGCAAAAGCGAGCTGTGGCTCTAGCCTTTGCTGGCAGCCGCGGTACACGGTAACGGCACATCCTAAGGTGAAACGGGGTGTAACACGATTGACGTACGTGCAGAACCGCGGGCAGGTTGGTGCCATCATTGCGTAGGCCTGTGCTCGATGATTGCTCTACAATAACAATGTGTACCTGTTCGACTACCCAACAATTTCTCCAGAACCTTCATTTCTATCTTTCAGACGCACTCTCTCTCTCTCTCTCGAGACTACACAAATAATAATCTTCCGCGTGTTTTTTTTTTTTTTCAAAGAGTAATTGAATAATTATGTGGTAATTTTGCGACATACTCCTATCGATATTTTTTTGTAAGTGTTAGTCTAATATCTTTTTGTTGTGGCGCAAAAATTATAAACTCTGTACGAAGTTGTCACACGAACTGGAGATAGCCTACAAGTCGTCTGACACGTGCAAGCTCTTGCTTTGTAAGACGATGCTCGTGAAATAGAAGAAAAAAGGAGGTTTATAACAGTACGTACAGAAACGAGAGTTGATCGACGCTGTTCGAATCTTTCACCGTTCTCCTTGGGCGACAGCACACAGAACCGAAAAGAAAAAGGAGGAACGGTCGTAATGTCGACATGAAACAAATTAAGAGAAGAGCAATTCTGGAAAGAATCAGCTAAAACAAGGTACAAAGGGAATATATGTTACGCAGTAGTTTTCTGTGCAGTTGCAGAAGGGTCAGCATTTTGAGTTGCGTGGACTCTTCTCGGTACAGGAACGGGAAGTGCCGAGCCGGCGTCTACTGTGCGGCCAACGTGGCGATTGAACAAGTCGTAGAGCATGGAGAGGTTGATGTCTTCCAAGCTGTCAAAACCGTTCGTCGCCACCGACCGCAGCTTGTCGAAAACATGGTAAGTACCCCGCATCGGATATTTACAGTTGCAACACCCAAGCAAAGATGCGCCGCGGAAAGGATGTACCCACTCCCATGCTTCTAATTAAACAGCTGGGCGTATAAACACGTAGATTTTTTTTGTCTATTGGGTTTATTAAGAGTCATATCGTACAGTACCGAGCATGCGCCAATTTGTCACAATAGGCGCCCATCCGCTAATTCTCTTCCTTTCTGTTTCTTGCAGACCGAATACAAGTATTGCTACGACCTTATTCAGCACTATGTGCTGCACTATCTGAACAAGGAGTGAGTCCTCGCCCTTTGGAGGGAGTAACTTGCCGTGCTTTCAAAGTCCACATTCCAGAAGAAAACAGTCAAACATAGCTCACGACTCTACCCCAACTCCCCGGGAAACCACGTCCTGCCATGGTAACGACATTAGCCAAAGCCTGTCTCCGAGATCGCCCCGTGGTCCCAAGTTCACTTTTGATGTGACAATTTCACTTTCGGTTTTCGTACCGGTTCGGTGCGTGCAACGACAAGCACGAATCCGCTGCGACGCAGGGTCACGCGGTATAGCGTACGGCCAATCACAGAAGACCTTCCGCATGACACCCCAATGTGAGAAAACATCACAGACTTCCTGCGAAAGCGGATTGGTTGTAAAAATGCTTCAGTGCTAACAAGGCTCGAGATGCCGTTGTTGTGTTATGGATTTTTCGAGTTCAGCTATGCGAATCGTTTGATGCGACTGATTAGCAGACTTTTTAATGCTATTTGAATTTGCGACGGTGTCCCAAGGGTTGCCACATGGTGTGGAAAGATGGTCGAGTTCGAAAACAGCGGATTAAGGGCTGCCCAAACAGGATATGTTTTCCGCAGTTCTTCCTCCAATTTCAATCCGCTGTAAAAACTTTTTTTTTTGTTTTGTTGGAGAGGGGTTTTTAATTTGTTTCCGTCCTTGGACAGAAGAGGCGCGTGCGTGCTAATCACGCGGGTACAGACGGTTTACTGGCACAAGGTTTACTGGCTGTCGTCAAGGCCTTCGCTGTTGCTGTCAGTCCCCAATCTACCGAAGCAGGAAAGGCGAGGAGTCAACAGCGAGGAGGCGATGAGGAAAGCCGTGCCGTTTGCGTGGTTGATGTCCTCAATGAAAAGGGACGCGCGCGCCGTAACTTTTACGTTTTTTTTTTTTTTAGAAACGTGTTTACGTTTTTTTTTGTGCACAGTGTTTGCTGTGTCCTGTTTGAACAGCACTTGACGCTCGCTTAGGAAAGTGTTACGTGGAGATATTTCAGATCTTCCGGCGGTGGTAGCGTGAAATGGTTGCTCGTTCGATGTCGCGACCTCCATAGAGCACAGCAGGGGCGCGCTTGTCCGCAAACAGACGGATGAAATGGAGCTTGGTGGACGGTGAAAGCGACTAGCGAGATAGTTTGACACGAGACAATGAGGTTGCGATTTCCGAGTTATTAAAGGGCGATGAAGTCACGTATTGTGTCCCAAGTCTCTAGGTGGGCAACGAACATTTTAGGACATCGGTGTAGTTTATGTACCGACCGCGTTTCGTTTGGGAGATCGTTTAAAGTGGGCGGTAGCTTGCGCCACCTGGTTAGTCTGGCGAATGTCGAACCTAGATATTCGAGTGAGAGCTCCCAAATTGGCCCAGGTTTTGAACAAACGTTGAAAGCAAGAAATACATAGGGCAATGCATATGTTTAACAAATCCTGTTTCGAACAGAAACAGCGTTGTCTATGTTGCTGCATTCCCCCACCTTCACTTGTACAGAAACTTTAAAACCTGGGAAAGCAGGAACGGCAATGAACGGCACCCTGCCAATCCCACCTTCGAGGAACCATCTTGATAGACTTGCCGATACTCGTTTTGAGCACATCGAAAATCGAATCAGTGTCAAGTGCGACGTAGCGAAGTAGTTCTTTCTGAGCAAGCCAGATGTGTTATGAATATTTGCACACCAAAGCGGGCACCAAAGTTGCAAACGGCGTGATGCACCAAGCTTGCTGCATCCAGAACGACACAGGCCTTCGGTTTTTGGACATGTGAAATCTTCCATCAGTTGCCATCATATCTATGCGTCATTATTTTCCTTCTAGTCTTGAAACTCTGCGCACTTTTAAGGAGCTATAAATACATAGCCCTCACCGTTTTTCTTTCAATAGATTTTGTGCCAGTGCTGCTTGGCATTATTTAGACGTTTGTATCGAGGACATCTAAGTGAGTTGAGAGCGTAGTTCTCGTTTTAGCAAAGTGCTTCCGAGACAACCGCATAGTTTGGACGATGGAATAGCCCGGCGAAATGATGACATTGTTCGCAAAGACAGACTTGTGATTTTAGATCCCTCAGCAAGGTTTGATGACCATTATGAATTCATAGTTGGGCTTGGAGAGTTTGATTATGTTGTTGTTCCTATGCTGTTTATACTGTGTTGAATGTGAGTGTATAGGTGGCAGCTTGGATGCAACCATCTATTTTTATATAGTTGAACTTATATAACTCTTCTCAGTACTAAATGCAATGGCAGATTAAGAATTGTCAACTGATCTGTATCCATAACATGGCATAAGAATCCACAACCATCCACAATGATCTCGAAGTGTCTGACATCTGTTGTCAAATAGGTTAAGCTAAGTGAGGTAGAAAAACAGTGCGAGCCATGTTTGCTTGCAATCAGCTTCTTCCAGTTCTTTTGTGGCTCATGATCTAGTTACCAGCCCAATCGGCTTCAGACCAAGATATTGTCTGTATGTAGTTAAGACTGCCGTGCAGATGCAAGGCTGTGAACACACACCGTAAACATTCAAGCCACGCACATAAACGTTACAATTGTTTGTTGCTCACGCAACCCCATCTGCAACACTTCGACCTTCTGCTGCTTGACGCTGAAAAGGAACCGTGCCTTTCATACCACCCACTTCTGCAATCCTCAAAAGAGCGTCGAAGCCGTCTGCGTAACATTAATCTTAGAAAGGTTTTACATAAATGCAATGTATGGACGCTGTATACCTTTGATATCACTTTATACCTTTCTAGCCGGGCGCAAGTTTTCGGTGGGACGCTTACATCAACAAACACACACATGCAAAATTTGGGGGCCAGACCTAGGCCCTGGAATCAAATTGGTGCACCCCCAAAGGTTCACAATAGCATGTTGTTGCGTGCTGTCGCAGACAGCCTAAAACTTTTAGAATTCCTACTCATCCATGTAGTAGGTTAGGGTTGACGTCTGTCGACCAATTGTCACGAGCAGATGCAGACGACAGGCTGACGCTTAGGTGCGAGTTTTATCTGCAAAAAGAGGGTGAGAGCTACCTTAAGGGGACCACCAGACTAACCTGTGTCAATGTTAAACTCACTCCAAAAACAAAAAAAAAGATGTGTAGGTTTTGCTTGAAAAGGCAAGGAACTTTTGTCTAACATTTCTTCCAATGCTCCACAGCTTATGAACAAAAAGAACACGCAATGTATGAAGCAATGTCAAAAAATGCCTTGTCGCTTTTCCGTCAGAATAGCCGCGCACATATCTGCTGCCTGCATCTGTCCGTGGACACGCCGAGAGACGTTTTGCGCGGCGCAGCTTGCTTTACGACGTCATTGGGATTGTGCCAAACTCCTCCTAGTAATATATTGCTTTGTGCAAATAAACTGTTCAAAGAAATTCCACAGGGTCTGTGACTTATGAATGCTGTGCTGCGAGATGCTCCTGAAGTATGAAGAGAGGTGAGTGATTTCATGCACAGTGTAAATGTTGGTAGACATACGTTTAGATGTTGCATCGTCTCACAAAAAACGTCCTACGCTGCTGCAAGCCTCAAAAAAAGTTTGTAGTTTTTTTTCTTCTCGAGTCATCTTAATGGAACAAAATGGCATGTTACGAGGCAAGAGAACTACTATTTTAGACAGTAAAACAGCTCATGCAGACTAAACAGCTGTCCAAATTACAGATGGGTTTGAAGTAATCTCAAGCAAGACTATTACTTACTAGGAATAGGAAAGTCTTGCCTGGAACATTTTTGTCCAAACCTTCTAAGAGTAATGGGTCCGGCTTGAATTAAGCTAAGGTCCTCATTTATTCATTACAAAAATTAGGCTGGATACCCTTCGACACACCGCATCTACCAAAACAGGCTTAAAATCCGTACAACCTCAGAAATGTTTGTGGAGGGCATCCTGAGCTAGTCAGCAATGTGAAATTCAAACTAAACTTGATTTGGCAGGTAAATTTGTTGAGCATTCAATTTGTGAGGTCATTAATGACAACTGATGACAAAGTACACATATAAGGCAAGGTAACAACAAAGTCACTCTGGTCAGTCTGTTTTTACGAAGGCAAGATTTCCAGATTATAATTCATTCAATCTAGAATACATCAAATTTCGTGGACAAAACCGATTCTACAATTCTCGCTTTCATAGTGCTCTATCGACTCGGTAAACAGATTCGACTAGCTTTGAACACAACAGTGAGACCTTCTCCTCCGATCTGTGCTTGAACAGAAGACCACCCAACGCTTATATTTAAGAAAAGACTAAACTTTTAATGTCCCCGCCATCAAAGATGCCCGGTAGGACAAGCTTCGTAATATGCACCATATCCCCTTGCTTCTTAGCAAACCTTTCCACCCAACTACATTTCTCGTTTCCAGAACCTAGGGGCATGGAAACAATGGTTCGAACAAAACAGCGCCGTGTCATCCACAAATTTGGTGACGCAGTGCAAACCGGGATGCCACACAGTGCCCAAGCACCGTGGAGTCCACTACGACAAATTCCCTTCTTAGCACGTCTTTCCACTTAACTGCATTTCTCGTCTCCGGAACCTAGGGCACGCGAGCAGCGGTTCGAATCAAATGGCACCGCGTCATTTTTAAATCCGGCAGCGCGGTGCAAGCCTTGACGCGACAAAGCGCGGCTTGATTTCGGCCACGACACAAGCGCCTCTCTCGGACGCTGAAGTTAAACGAGTCCCGACTCGTCGCCTATCGCGTCCCACCCCTAAGAGCCCTCAAACTTCATCGTCCGCACCACGTCCTTGGTGAAGTGGCGGCAGCAGCGGTCCTGCTCCAGCTCAAACGGCGCAAACTTGACAAACCGGCACGACGGGAGTCTTTCCTTCACCCTCGTCGTCGTCTCGGCGCACAGGTGCGGGCCCGAGCCGACGAACCACGTCAGCCGCGGCGCCAGCTGCAACAACGCAAACACCGCTGCCTCGTTGACCGTGGTTCTCCGCAGGCAGACCCTCGTGAGTTCGAACCGGTGACCTCTCAACTTGCGCTCCGCGGCGAGCTTTACAAACGCGATTCCCGTGAACCCCGTGTGTCCTAAGAAGAGGAAGCGGAGGCCTGGGCCGCGCGTGAGGATGAGCTCGACGCCCTTGTCGCCGACGTCGGTGCCCTCGAGGTCGATGGCCTGGAGGAACCGCAGAATGGGCTCGACGTTGGTCATGCCGCCGTCGTTGACGCGGTGGCAGCCTTCGAGGCCGAGCGCCCGCAGCGACGTCCAGTTGGCGAAGCGTCCCGAGCTCGCCGCTTGTCACGAGCGTGCAGTAGGAGACGTCGAGGAAGGCGAGACGCCGCAGCGCCTTGGCGGGGTCGGGGCGGAAGAACTCGGACGGGTGGAGGAACGAGCCGCGTAGGACTAGGTGGGTGAGCGACGGCGGGAGCTCGGCAACGGTGACCTTGGTGGAGACAGTGTTGTTGGCGATGAAGGTGTCCCTCAGGTGCAGCACCTGCGTGACGGCGGGAGCGACACAGCATCAATGCGTGTTGCTAGCGATTCGACTCGTTCGTGAGAGGATGGAAGAGAGCAATTGCACTCTCATGCAATTGCAGAAGCGGCAAAAAGAAATAACGGGCGCAAGATTCGGTCCGTGTAATGTTCTAGTTGAAGATGACAAGTATGAGCGGCCAGGTGCGAGCTTTTGGTTTGGTTCTGACATGGATGGAATGCCCATGTTCAGCGAGAAATATGTGTACATAGATTGCCTTCTGGACAAGGAAGAGTTTGTGCTCTAAGGTAGGTACTTTGGGCAGTTCTTTTTGGTGGTAGATGAGATGGGAGAACATTTTTACGGAGATGGATAACGATGCGGTAACTGTGATAAGTATGACGAGATGGGATTTAGCAATGTACACTGTAGCAACAGCCGACCAGGTGACAGCTGTGGGGTCCTTGCATGTGGCCACTAGTTGTCACCTAAACGAACGGCCGAAAAGCCGACCCATAGCAACAAGCCAGGCAAACTTCCTTTCAACACAACTTGCACCACGGTTAGCCTAGGGTACAAAACCACCAATAAATTGGCAGATGAATTTCGTGGATGGAAACACCCAAACAAGGCGTTCATAGCAAGGCTGTGAAGTCGACTGTAGTCTGCTACAGGTTTAAAATCGCACGATGAGTCCCTCCCACTATGTTCTCTGCTATACTCCGTTTCAGGAAAGCTTGGCAAACTGCACAGGCGGCGGCTTCTGCGACCCATAAAAAGTGCCGGAACAAGTCACGTGATAATACCATGGTTGAGGCCACGGAGGTCTCGTTACTGCCACGGCAGCAGCGCCGTCCTCAACGAAAAGTAGTTCTAGGTTTCTTCTCCTTTAACCACAGCTGAACTTGTGCGATTCCATCTCTATCGAGGATATATAAAAAAAATAATGAATAAATATTAACGAATTTATGAGTTCCAGGTATATTTAAACGAAAAGGGGACGCCACATCCCTATCCGCTCCCAATATTTTCTTCTTGACCTGCCGCGGCCGTTGGCGATCGCAGTTTTGTAATTGACCCCTTCCGCTCAATACATCGCCATGGCAGTAGCACCCGCCACAGATTCGCGGGAGTAAATTGAGCATATGGTTGTCTCATGAACTATCCCCGATGAGCTCGCTACTCCAGCAGACGGCAATGTTGCGGCAGTTGGTTGGTTGGTTCGCAGCAAATGACTCTCAACAAATAGAAGACAGCCGGTCCCTTGGCATAGTAACACACACGCTCCCGTGACGCGGTGTTCTGTGCCTCGCTCCGACGCTCTTACTGGGTTGCAGGGGCCGTAACTTTCACAGTTTGCCAAGTTATCGTGAAACAAAATATAGCAGTGACTGGTGGTCATGGCTATACTCCTATAAAAGGGGGCTTTATGGGAGGAGCTTGTCCCACTATTAACCTGCAACAGACTATAGGGCCCATTCTTTCCAATGACCCTTTCAGTGAATGTAAGCAAAGTCTGTTCACTGGCTGGTGTCTTGTAGTCAGTGACAGTCTATGAACCCAGTAGATGGTCCGCTTCCAGCGCAAGCTTTCTGCCTTCGACGACACTTTGGCACACGCGCAGCCAAAGACCGTCACAAGGCTACGAGCGCGTGTTGGAGGCATAGCGTCTACTTGGTTTTTAGCCTCTCGCGGATTGGGACTTCCTTGCGGAGTAAAACCACAGAGCAAATCCAGGGCCCCGATTGGCCTGTGCGAACGTCCCATCCTTTCGCAAGCGGGACAGGACCGTGACCTTTTCGCGCTCGCTGTTCAAGACAAGACGGCTCGCGATGGTAAATTGAGCGGCGTTGACGGGCAACAAACCAAGGGCCACAGACAAGCAAATCTCTGAGGCGACATCTATGTATGCACGTAACACTGGCTGTGCCAAGCCCCCTCTCTCTCTCTAGCGCGTAAACCAGGGGAACATGTTATACACTAGCCAGTCGCCGACTATGCGGAGCGCAAGTTCAGTCTGCTTCTTTTGCAGGAGTTGTGGTGAAGTCAGAGCTGCTGAGTTCTGGTTGCCTCTGGTCAAAGGATAGTGGGTAGACTTCAAGGCAGCTTGCTTTGACGTCTACCCACTATCCTTCAATCAGAGCCAATCAGAGTTTGGCATTCTGATGTCACCATAACCACTGCAAAAGAAGAAGCTAACTTGCACTCCGCATAGACCCG
Source organism: Ixodes ricinus (assembly GCA_037355805.1). Taxonomy (NCBI): domain Eukaryota; kingdom Metazoa; phylum Arthropoda; class Arachnida; order Ixodida; family Ixodidae; genus Ixodes; species Ixodes ricinus. The sequence goes on from JAZHYW010013352.1 coordinate 14,848, forward strand.
GTTCCTTGTCGGCCTACCTGAAGGGATGGGCAGCGCTCAACCAGGTATGCCAGCGACTTTGAAGTGAAGGAGCGTGTCCGCCAACGCGAGTGGTCCGTGTGGAAGAACTGGAGCGGATCCGCGCACGCGGAGCTCCAGGACGTGGGAGTTGAGTTGGTGCCGGATCAGAGACCAGGCCTGGGACACCGTGAAGGGCACCGACGTCAGGTCCACGACGCGACGCAGGGACTGGTCGCGGCTCACTCGGTACCACCGCCTGCAAACGCTGACGTCGAAAAGGGGGCGATGGGTTATTGCACGGTCGGCCATTGTCACCGGCAACTGTCGCTGTGAAGGTTTAGGGCTGCCCACGAAGAAATGCTAGGATTCAAATGCTGAATTTGGCAGCAAGGTAATGCATTCCTAAAGCTTCTAGCCATGTGCAAAAAAAGAAGAAAAAAAGGTTTGGAAACTAAAGGAAGCTGCTGTCAATGTCGCGTCGTGCTACCTAACTCGCAGTTCGTCGTTTGCATTTCTCCTTTCAGTCTCTGGATTCCAAGACAAGAAGAGTTCGACCCCCCACGACGGATCAATGGACGCACCGTACGCTTTCACTAGTGCGCCATCCGGGTGTCATTTTCCTCCTGGATTGAGAGGTACGAGAGAGGGTTCAATTAGTGAACTGGGATTAGGACATGAAACCTCAATTGTCTCTTTTATCCTGTCGTTGCACTGAACAGTGCTGGAGCATTGCCTGCTCTGAAGCCCCACTTCTGCGATTAGAAATTGAAGCGGTAGACAAAACAGTCGAAATAGAAAGAATAATGAAATGGAAGTCAATGCAAGGCAGATCAGATTCAGTCTTTGTTTCAGGCAGTAGATTTGACTCGGATGATTGGCGTAGTTTGCCATTAATAAATTACCATTCCACCGCGCTGCCTCCGCTTCGAGCTTCTCTATCTTAGCTATAGATTGGACGTATCGTGCAACGATCTTGCACAAGAGGGTGACGCTTGGACGAGTCTATGCATCGCAAATCTCAGCGTTTGTCAAGAGGCTGTGAATCAAGCGGCGTCGGCAGGACGGAACACGGAAGGATACGAGAAAGAACCTACCTTCCTGCTATGCAGAGGTCTCTGAATTTGAGATGCTGGAACACCTCGAGCAAGATACTGTCGGGTACCTGCTCGATGTGTCTACCAAAGCGCCCAGTGTCACCAGGCTTCGGCTGACGGCGTGTGTTTGCGACGCGTCGTCGGTTTCCGACCTGGACGATTTGGTCGCAACTGCAGTCTCCATCGCGACCTCGACTCGTCAAGAGTTCTGAAACACCTGCACCGCACAATTTGAAACGAATGCCGTAAACCACACCATCGTCGCCTCAATTTCGGGCGTCATCTGTCCAGCGACCACAACAGCAACAATGCAGGACAGGACGCCGCCATTTTTAAAATGTCGGATGACTCGGACGACTTTGTAGACGAATAGACGTACCAAGCAGAGTGCCGTCTAGCAGAGCTCCACCGCCTAGCACAGAGTACGGCTGTAACCTTCGCCATCTCTCGAATATTGAACGAATCAAACAACCGTACAGCCCGTACGGCCGCAAGAGGCAGCGGGAGCGTTTCCAGCAGCTGGCGCCATCTAGATTAACTACCGCTAACCCTTCGACGAGCTCTCCGTTCGCATCTCTCCCCGTTCTGCGTTCCGAGAAAAATCGGGGCAAAGGCAGTTTGTTGTTGCACGGCTGTGTCCGCGCCGATGTGCGCGTTTCTGCATCTTCTCGCCTCGGGATATGCCGCCGACATGACCAAGCCTCGAGACCGCCCGCGGCGAGCCCCCGCCGATCACGTACGAGCGAGCGCCGAGCGGACAAGCTAACGGCAGCGACTCGAGTCCGTCAGTCGTCGCCGCACGCACTCCAAAGTAAGGTTTTTACGCACTCTATCCTCGTAAGCGGCGGCGGCGGGGGTACAGAATGGCGCGCGCGTGCTGCACCGCGATGCTCCGAGACCCAATGTTGCTCTTATCCCCATTTGGGGACCAGCTGCGGTGGGGAAATTAGGGATGGAAGATGTCGCGGCCTATTTGGTCTGAGCTCGTGACATCCTACGCGTCCGTTTCGGTTTGTTCGAGCGCGATTCGCGCAGCATGTTTAGTGGCGGACGCCGACATGATGATAAACTTACGGCTGAAGCGCCCTTTATTTATATTTTATTTTTGTCGTGTTGTTGGGGGCGCCGGGAACTCTCGAGTGCGTCATGATGCTGCTCCGATTCGGGATAAAAAAGAAAGGAAAAAAAGGAGCAGACGATGGTTTGCGCTGTTACGTGTCTCGCTTCTGCTTTATTTATTTATTCTCTCGCGTAATTAGAAAAAGAGGTTGTTTCTGAATGGGGTGATATAGCTCTCCGGAGGATACAAACAGAAACGAAGGGAAAAGAAGAAAAGAAAAAGAGGAATGGACGGATGGACGACACAATCTGTCTGTCTGTCTGCGCGACGGTAAGGACCCAACACGTTCTTCGAATCTTTGTTAAACCTCTGTGTGTTCGTGGGTGTGTCGTATTTTAATGGCTCCACCGCCTTTTTTTTTTCCTCCTCTTCTTGAAATGGCCAGAGCCGGAGCCGACGATGGCTCGGAAGCGTATTAAAGAGGTTTATATTGTTTCAATTTTAGCTCTTGTTTGCTTTCTCTTTTTTCCCCCGTTTTCCTATTCTTTCCTTATTGGATTTGTTTTATGGTTGGGAGTCTGATGGCCGGTGATGGGAGGGAGCTTTTCGTTAGCGGAATGGCCCAACATTTGCGGCCACTATACACACTTTGCGAGAGCTCTCTGTATAAACGAGTGCTTCTTTCGCGTGGCTGGCTGGGTTTATATAATGTTCACCTCGCACGCCGTCGCGTACGCTGTTACCTTTCGCACCTCGCCTCGTTACAGCGCGAATGCTTAAAACGAACCAAGTGATCAGTTAAATCGTCGATGGGAGCTCGTGATCTTAGAGCTGTTCGCCCATGTCATGCGATAGGCACGTTCGAGACCCATGTCTTTTTGTGCGATGTATGGGCGGTGCAACTGCGGCTGCGCGAACAGGGGCTCGAGTCGAATAGCGCTGCGTCATTCGCAGCCTTCGCAGTTCAAGGGCAGGACTTCGACATGTCGGCTTTCTTCTTTACAGCTTTGAAACTAGAAGTGACACTTCGACATTCGAGTTCGAACCATGCAGTATGGTCAACTGGGACGTGGATCCGTTCCTACTGACATGGTGTCCCCTAAAAAAGCTTACTGTTGATGTGTGTGTGTGTGTGTGTGTGTGTGTGTGTGTGTGTGTGTGTGTGTGTGTGTGTGTGTGTGTGTGTGTGTGTGTGTGTGTGTGTGTGTGTGTGTGTTTCCTTAAAATTTAATTACGCATTTTTGGACGCTCATTCTCCGTCCAAATGTAGCGCTACAGCGGCCCGAACCCAAACGTCAAAGTTTCAGAACAAACCGTTATCTTATTCGAAAGTTATAAGTGATTTTTTGAAAATTTCGGTGGGAGATGATGGCCGATGGAGGCCATCATCTTCCCAGGAACTTTTTTTCGGGGAAGGGGTAAGGTTCCGGTGTTTTCGGAGTTTTTATTCGTCGAATTTGGATGGTTTTTTTTGTTTTTTAGTTTATTATTGGACAAAAATTCGGAGTTTATGAGATTTTAGTTTTGTTAAACTCCCAATTCTCCGAAGCTTCCCCCTTGGCTACGCCACTGGGCCCAAGGCATAATAAACAATAAAAAAAAAAAGAAAAAGAGAAAAAGCACAGGCGAGCTGGTGAATCTGTAGTGGGCGAGGAGGTCATTTGAACTGTTGTTCAATAAATTTCAAGCTGTGTTAGAGACCGTTGTTCTGTCCGATTTTTTAATTGTTCCTACGTCTCAGAATTACTATGGATGTTGGGTAAGCAGGCCTCAGTGAACCACGCGTTAGCCTTTAGCGACTTCAAGGTTCGCTTACGCCGCCCGAACGGATTCGCTAGACAGCGTCCCCTTTTCGATAAACGGCGTTTCCCTAAACTGAGGCTCCGCTTTCCCTAAACCGAGCTTCGATAAAAACGCGCCCGTTCTCTAAAACGTGTTTCGATGGAATGGCGTCCGATCAACCGTAGTAGGCCCGAAATTATGTGGCTTCGGCTCCGGTTCTGGGAGTCGAACCGGAGTAATGACCGGTTCGACTTCCCGTCAGGGAATCAAACCGGTCAATATTGCTGGTTCGGTTCTGTTTGGCGTTCAGGTTCAAAGCTTTGCATTTTGTTCCGGTTCGATTCCGGTTCAGTGATGAATTTAAGATAACGGTTCGCTTACCGGTTCCACCAAGCGCAAACCGGTTCAAACCGATTCTTAAAAAGAAAAGTCCACAACTCCAAGCCGTTAAGAAGATAAAGTGTGCTCAACACAGTGCCATCTGCATTAAAAAAAAAAGTTAGATAAAAGCCGTGTTGCGGAAACGAGGACAGGAAAACCAATATAGGCTTAATTTCGTTTTGTGATCTTGACTTTTTCATCGCAAACACCGTTCTACGCAAATTAAGTGCTCTTACAAGCGCTTAAAAACAGCACCAAAGTACAGTACTCACTTGCGAAGTCAATCAGCCGGGACGCACAGGAGTCCGTGACCGTGAAGGAGATTAAAGCAAATATAGGCTTTTGAAAAACGCACAAAACAAAATTTCTTCAAGCAGCGTCCAGGACTCCGGGCTGCTCTGGAATTTGCCACCACGGAACAAACAAGCCGACAGTCGGGCGACGTTTTTTTTTTTTTTTTATTTAGTTTTATGTTTTATGTTTTTTGTTTTCTTGAGGAATAATGCTTAGCAGCAAGAAATTAAAATTTACACACACATACACGAACACGTGACACGCACAAAAATTAGATCTTTAGCTTTGGCTATGCCAAAGCTACAGATCCACCTCGCGATGTTCCACGATGGACGTTTGTCACGTGACTTCGTGCTCCCTGCGTCGCACAGCCCAACCGTGGGGGACACGTGACACTCTCCGGGCTATGGGTTGTGGCCGGTGGCTCGTAGCGCATACTTTGCTGTCCATGGTGACATTACTTTAAGAAGTAACCGTTACTTTTCCGATTACTTTATTGTGTGAAGACTTACATCTTTAGCGCTCATAACAATGAACTACTTCCAACCTATATTTCACATTTTCACAAGTATTGAAGAAGAAAAAACGGGTTCCCTCTTCGTGGTCGTTGCACCTTCACAATGCGGACACAAGCATAGAATTCGTTTGAAGAAGTTTAATGATTTGGGCGTTCGCCAGTTGGGGGAAAGGGGGAGGGGGGTTCTAGATCTTGTTAAGCTAAGCAAGTTGTCGCTCAAAGTTGCGTCGCTCATTTTCCCACGTTTTCTTGGAATCTCTGGTTCCAAATAAAAGGTATTTTGTTTTCTTGCTCTATATATTTTCTTGTACTGGCAACCAAGGCCTTACTCTCTTTCGCACACACACGCGCTTCTCCAGATATTATTCACATGTGGATGAACTCGCATGTTATACAAAAGAGCAGCAGCTCCAGGATTTGAAACGGATCATGTGTAGTATCCATTAGCGGAAGAGATCGCCCCGACCACTTCTCAACTCGAAACCTTGCTTGTCACAAAGACCACGTAGGGGAAATACGGGATCTTGACGTGTATTTGAACTGGCTTTGTTATATTTTGCATCCGCTTTAGACATTCTTCGGTTCTGGTTCTCCTACGGGCTGCGAGTAGGTACCGTAAGCAGGATTTTTTGTTTATTTCTGTGTGTGTGTGCGTGAGGGGGCTAGTTTGAACGAAGGACTTACAAAGCTACATTCTGCTCCCTCAAACTTCACCCTGAATGGCCTTGTCACGCACTGGGGCTTCCCTGAGGCTTCCACGCCCAGTCCCAGCTCGAAAAAAAAACGGACATTCCACAGAAACTGTACATACAAAGGGGTTGACCTCGTTTCCTACAGCTCCGCAAAAATCTTTCTTTTTTTCCGTTCGAAAAAAAAGACAAATTTTATTTTTGTCATTTCAGAAAAAAAAAGGTGTGTGTGCGGGAGGGGGGGGGGGGGTGTCCGTGGAAAAATAGTAACGGTTAGAAGTAATTTTTATTACTTCAAAAAGTAATCAGATTACTCTTGTGATTACTGCCTAATAAAAGTAATCAACTGATTACAAAATTACTCCAAAAAGTAATCGATTACAAGTAATTTGATTACTTGTAATGCGTACGGTACAAGTCTGGCTGAAACAAAGTATGGAAGTGTACGCCACCGCGCCCTCTCGCGGACGCCAAGTCGTGCTGCGCATGACGCGAAATGTTTTTGTTTGCTTCGTTATTTATTTATTTCAAGGCCTTCAAGTACCGAAAACGTTACAAAAAAAAGTGGCATAAAAAAACGGCATGTATGCGATACAACAGCATAAAAGAAACAAGGGCGGATTAAAATAAGACAAAAACTGAAAGCCGTTTACAACTCCCTGTAACACCGAATTGGAGCGCAGCTCTTGAGGAGGAGGAGGGAAGGTACGGAGAGGAGGCTATGCCCCTCCTCCTATACTGTCCCTCCCCTCCTCCTCTGCTCCCCTCCCATTTAGCGGGAAATTTTCGCTATATTTCCCGCTAAATTTAGCAGAAACAAATTCCCCGCTCAATTTAGCGGGGAAATTTTTTTCGCTAAATTTAGCTGGGGAAATTTACCCATAATGCAACGCCGTGACGCCACGAGTGACGTCACTTGTGACCCTCGTGACGTCACGTGTGACGTCATTATGGGAAGCGTCCCATAATGACGTCACACGACGTCACGGGGTCACAGTGCACTTGTGACCTCGTGACGCGCGGTTACGCGACGACGCCGCTCAAGCCGGAAACAGGCGCCTAAGAGCTGCGCTCTAAAAATACGTTTCAGTGGCAGATTTAAAATTAAGTGGATATATTGTGGTGGCGATTTAGCTGGGCGGGTGGTTCCATTCGTTGCTTGTTTAAGGAATAAATGAAAGAAAAAAGTGCACATTAGTGCGGCAGTGAGGGACACGTATACTTTATTACTATGGTCCGCACGGGATGACAAAAGATAATTTTAGGGAACCGTTTTTGCATTTCCGATACGGTACGAGGGGGCCCTCCGGTCAGTCTTGGGTAGTAACGCGTTACTAGTAACGCGTTACTGTAACTTCGTTACTTTTTTGGTAACTTGTAACTGTAACGAGTTACGTTTTAAAAATGTAACTTGTAAATGTAACGAGTTACTTTTTTCTGAGGTAACGATGAAAGTAACGACGTTACTTTTGTCATTACTTTTCAACTTTTTATGAATAATATATCACTGAACGAGTACTATTTAGCTACATCTTGCACCTTCCAAGTCGTCTGTTCCGACATTTCGAGTGTCAAATTGGCCTTGCTCAAACTTGTGAATACGTTCTTCGTCGCGAGTCACGACCCGAATATAGCCACGTGTAGATTTGATAAAAAAATCTAGTTATCTTTACGCACGCTTGTACTTTGCGACTGAACACTTATATCTTAGTGTTTTGAATCACTATCTACGTTGTGGGTTTTTTTCTGTTTAAACACGTTTTAATCGGGTAAATCAACCGTGAAACAACAATACACGCGGAGGGCACTGCGCATGTTTCGCATTTTGATTTGCGCCACTACCTGTCGTGGAAACTTTCAAACACTAATTTCGAGAAGCCACTGCTGCTAATTTACAATATGAAGTAAAAAGCGTACTTTTTCATTTTATGCAATAAAACTTTGTGAGGGCGCGTTTCCTAGTTTTTCCTAATTTTTTGTGTTATTTATAGAAAAGTAACTGAGAAGTAACGTCGTTACTTTTTAAAAGTAACTGTAACTGTAATGAGTTACTCTTTTGTTGCGGTAACTGTAACGGTAACTTCGCTACTTTTTTTAAAGTAACTGTAACTGTAACGAATCACTTTTTAAAAGTAACTTACCCAAGACTGCCTCCGCTACGTACTGCGCATGCGCTAGCACAGGAGACTTGCGCATGCGCAGTTCGTATACTGGAGGCCCCATCGTACCTTATCGGATGTGCTAAAGCGCTTCCCTAAAACTCCCTAGTGTCGGCAGACTGTCTTTGGTACGATGTATTATTACGTGTTCCCCCGAAACAAAGCGGATCTCGGCGCCGGCTTCCTCGCAGTTGCGGTCGTGCACGCCGTCATTCGATTCCAGTCCGAATTCGCTATTCATTCGGCTAATGCGCCAACCGTCGTTTTAATTAACGTCGAGCCTCGTGAATATTTTCGAGGGTATGCCATCGTGCCTGGACTATGCCGTGAAATATAAACGCCGCTGGGTTAGGGTGAAACCTTCGCTCGGAAGCATCGATAATCAAATGTACCCTCGTGTCAGGGACGTGGGGATACATTCTCGAATGCGGGGAACAAAACCTATTTTAGAATTAAAATCATTGTCGTGGGTTGCGTAGTATGTCGACGGAACGGCATTTATTTTGTCCAACGTTTCCGAGCGCGGGCCGATCTCTCTCTGTAGTGTTCCACCAAAAACTAAGAAAATTGAAAAAAACAGAAAAAAACAGGAAGATACATTGGTGGATTCTTAGGGAATGCGTCAGCATGACCTTTGGAAACGCCACACACGTTCACCTTTGGGAAAAGCTAACGCTGATCCCTTCACTTTTTCTTCTGACTTCCTGTGTGTTTTTGCTGCCTCTTTTTGGCCTCAGTACGGAGTAAGTGTTCGCGTTTCCCAAAGGAGGACGTGTGTGGCGTTTCCCGAAGATCATGCTAACGCATTCTTTAAGAAACCACAAGTGGAGCTTCCTGTAATCTTTTTCGCCTCCTTTTTTGTACTCTACCCAGAGTACGTCGACGCCCTTGAATACGGTCATCCATAGCACTCGTTGAAAGAGCCACATGCATACCACTCGTGGAAGGAACCGCATCGATATCACTCGTGGAGTGAACCGCATCCATCGTTTTAACAACACACACACACACACAAATCACAGCCCACGCACAGCCACTACGGAAACCCAAAGCGAAGAACAACCGGCGACGGCAGAGCGGTGACTGAGCACGCCCGCATTCCACCGCGCCGCGGCGCAATACCGAAAGCGAAAGGGCTCGTTTAACGAAACCCTGGCGGTGTCTGTCAGTTTGTCAGCGCCGGGGAGAGAGGGAGCGGTTGCTAGGTAGCCTGCGCCACCTAGCAACTTAGCCTGATTTTCAGCACCTTCTTGGTGCTCCAAATCATAATTGCCAGTTATCGCAAGCTGAAGTTTAAAATCACGGGAAACGCTTTTTTGTCCTCCAGCTCGATAAATGTTAAAACAGCTCACGGCCGAGCGAAACGACATCGCCCGAACTCCCGGCACCGATCAAAAGCCCAGGAATTAAAGGCACATTTTCGAATCGCAAAGGATCGCCAGTGGCGCCGCCCAAGCACCGAAATGGCGGCGCCCGTAAGATAATCGGGCAACGGTGTGCCGATACTTTGCGTATAGACTATTTATTGACTCTAAATCAGACGACAAGTGCGAGCTCTTCGCGAGGCGCGCGCTATCTGAACAACGCCGCTCAAATGTAGCGTTAAGCTATAATTCCAAGCTTCCAACGCGTGATTTGTACACACTATCGACCTTGTCGTTCGCAGCCGACGATTTTTCCAGTAAGCTTTGGGGCACCTGTCTCCAGTAAGCTTCCGAGCGTGCGTAGCCTTGCTCCCGCAGTCTCCGTTTTCTGAGGGCACCCACCGACCGTCCCGCACGACCAACATTAGGGAGTTTTCGTAGATCGTTTTGGCCGTCCCGCAACGCCCTCCGCAACCCGTTACGCAAGCCGGAACTCTACAGTCAAGGCCATCGGCGCGGAGGCGCAGTAGCGGCTTCTTCGTTGCGGAGGACTTAGCGGAGGGGAAACGCGGTCTACGAAGACTCCCTATTAGGGAGTGGTGGCAGATCGTCTTCGGACTTCTATATGGTACCCCAATTTGTGGTTCTCCTTAGGGCCACAGCCTTTGGGAGTACCACGTTCGCGGCGAGACGCTCTACCGCGAAGCGGGTTCGTACTCGCGTGGCATGCTGCTCGTCGAGCGCAAAGAGACACCAGTCACGTTGGTAACGGTGATAAACTCTGTTTATTTACAATACAAAACAAATAACAAAAGTCAACGGCTATAAGCTGGTGAACGTCGTCGGAGTGGAGGTGGTCCACGGCCGAACGGTCGTTCACGAAGGTACAAAGGACGGGGGTCAAACGCTCACCGGTGCGCCGGACGGTTCCCCGTTGTTGCCGCCGCCGAAATCCCAGGAAGAAGACCCAGAGATCCCGCTGTCCGTTGGTTTTAAGATAACAGCGGAGGCGAAGGGGCCAATCAAGGAGCGACACGTCGATCTCCTTTGTGCGGGGGTTCGTTACGGAAATCGCCCCAAAGGGGGAGAGGAGGAAGCCACTCACAGTGGTAAGCAGCGCCACCTCTCGCTACGCCAGCGCGGCCGCCACGGCGAGCCAAAACGCTGACGCGACAGAATGTTGAGGGATCACAATCCCCACACTCCCCCTCCTTAGCCAATAGTCACCCGCAAACGGGTAGACCGACACAAACAAACACACAACATCTAACTAAAATAATAAAAAAAAAAAAAAGGCCGCCAGTGGCCACAATGCCCGGGACAACCCCCCAGTCTCTTACGGCCGCGTTGTCGCCCAGATCGTCCAGCAGGCCGCCACGAGCACATGGACTTGGGGTTGAACTGGACGCAGTGGACGGGGTCCGTGTGGTCGCAGCTGAGCACCGCCGTCCGCAGACCTCCTCACGCCCTCCGCCGTGCTCCACACGTGCACACGGCCGTCCGTCGACCCGCTGAAGACGAACTGCGAGTCAGGGCTGAAGGAGGCCTCCAGGGGCACCGCCTTGTGATCGTGCGTCGTGAGGCTCTGCTGATGACCGCCCGCAAGGTGTCGGTCGAGATGACGATGCTCTGCCCGTCGGGGCCGAACTTGAGCGTGTTGAAGGGGCCCTTGTCGAAGGTGCGCAGGTAGTAGAGCCCGACAGGCTCCGAGTTGAGCCCCACGGCGAAGAATGAGGCCCTCCGGGCCGGAGTTGTTCACGGGGCGCCCCGTCAGGTGCATCACCCCCTGGCAGTCGGGAGAGCGCAGGTCCCACAGCCGCAGGGACTTGTCCACGGGACGAACGGGAACAGCTGATCCCTGGTCGGCAAGCTTTCCGACCGCGGCACGGGTCCCGAAGATAATGAGCGGGCAGTCCCTGGCTGGATGTCGATCCCGACGGCCCACGAAAACGACGGGTTGCTGGTTTGGCCCGCGGCCGGCTGGGGTAGCGGGGCCACCTGACGAGTCACGCGCAGCCGTGGTCCATGAACGCCGCTGAACTGCCGTAGCCAGGAGAACGCAGCTCCCGAACGGCGCGAAGCAAAGGCTGGAGGTCCTCTTCGTAGGTGCGAGACGTACTGCGGTAGAATGACCAGTTGGTCTCCGACCGCTTGTGACGACGCTCGCACCGCGCTCTACGGTGACGTGTGGCCCACGTGAGCGTAGGTGGCGATAACTGACCAATGTCCGTTACGCCTACCCTTTCCCTCGGAAGCCGTTGTTAGGGGGATTCCCCTACGGGTTGATCGGGGAGCGAACGTTGAGGTGACCTACTTAGGTCGCTGCTTGCCAGTAACAATGGTGTCTGGCGCGTTCGCGAAGGCAGCAGATGCATTGTGTTTTGCACTTCCCTTAATGTGACATTTCGCCACATACTGGGGCTGCCTCTACGAAAACTTCGGATAATAGTTCCTCCGTCTACGCAGATTGTAGCGAGACGCCTGTTGTTCGTCGTCGGCGTTATCTCGCGTTGCGTGTGCATGTCTTTGCGGGGGCTGAGTTTGCTCGTTGGCCCCGTTTTCCCTCTCATGGTAGGGTTTCAGATCGCACACATGTACCGGCCCACCGACTTTTCTTGATTGCAAGTTTGTCAGCTTGTACACGAGTGGGGAAAGAATTCCCTGCACTCGATACGGGCCACACCACTTCGGGGCCAAAGCGGCCGAGAAGCCTTTGCTGGCATCACTCAGAACATGGTTCCGCCTGAGGACGAGATCGCCCACTTTGTAGCGGAGGTCTCGGTGCGAGCGGTCGTACTGAGCTTTTTGTTTAGCTCGTGCTACCCCGAGATTGCGACGCGCCTCTGAGAAGGCTTCCGTCATCCGAGTTTGTAGCTGGCGCGCGTGGTCCGTTTGCGTCGGCGTCGGCTGCGCGTTGTCCACCCCGGCGCTCGCCCCTAGGACACGGTCCATGGGGTTCGGAAGCTCTCTCCCGAATGTGAGGAACGCGGGGGTGAAGCCCGTCGAACGGTTGAGAGTGGTCCGAAGTGCGAACCCGATCTCGGGGATATATGCGTCCCAGTCACGGTGCCTTTCCGCGAAGGCGGCAAGCATTGGTTTGATGTTTCTGTTACATCGCTCCGTGATGTTCGACTGCGGGTGGTACGGTGTGGTTGTTTTGTGCTTTATGCCAAGGGCATTGCACGCGTCCACGAATACCTTCCCGACGAAGTAGCTCGCTCGATCTGTCAAAAGAGCTTCGGGGAATCCAAAACGGGTGAAAACCTCCATGAGCTTCTCCGTGATGGCTCGGGCTGTCAGCGTACGGAGTGGAAAAAGTTCCGTCCATTTGCTGAAGTGGTCAGTGACAACCAGCAGATACTGGTGACCTTTCGGGCTCCTCGGTAGGGGGCCGACCACGTCGCAAGCTGCTAGAGACCATGATTGCTGGCTCGGAATCGGTTGCATTAAGCCCGGCGGTTTGCCGCCTCTTGGTTTGAAGCTTTGGCAGGAGTGGCACGTGCGGGTGTAACGGAAAACGTCCCGTTTCATGCCCGGCCAGGTGGCGATGCGGCATAACTTTGAGTAAGTCTTGGAGCCGCTCGCGTGTCCGGCCAAGTGCGAGTCGTGATAGTAGCGCAAAACTGCGTTTCTCAGACTGCGGGGTACTACTACCTTGAACGCCTCGTTGGAGTCGTTGTCAGAGGGTATGTACCTCAGCAAAAGCCCGTCATTGCTCAGCGGTGCGCCGGACGGTTCCCCGTTGTTGCCGCCGCCGAAATCCCAGGAAGAAGAGCCCAGAGATCCCGCCGTCCGCTGGTTTTAAGATAACAGCGGAGGCGAAGGAGCCAATCAAGGAGCGACACGTCGATCTCCTTTGTGCGGGGGTTCGTAATGGAAATCGCCCCAAAGGGGGAGAGGAGGAAGCCACTCACGGTGGTAAGCAGCGCCACCTCTCGCTACGCCAGCGCGGCCGCCACGGCGAGCCGAAACGCTGACGCGACAGAATGTTGAGGGATCACAATCCCCACACACCCCATAACGGTACATTGTATGGACAACTGGGCGCCGTTGGAGTATTGGGCACCGTTATCGGGGTCATCGGAACGATCTACTAAAACTCCCTGTTGTCAGCACGTATACCTTTGCGTGTATACTTCGTCTTAGAGCACAGCTCTTAAATACCTTTCAAAAATCGCCTTCTGCGCACTTCCATCTTTGTCTGCTTGCGCTGTGGAGCGCCTTCTGAGGGTGCGCCGTTGCTCTGTTGTGCGGCATATCGGACGCTGCGCATGCGTCCACAGCTCAGTGACCCAGCATTTTTTGCCCGTTCGCTTCGTTCGCGTGCCGCAGGAAAGGTCTATAGGCACCCTTTTCCGGCGAGGCGACGTCGCCGTCGCCGTCGGCGTAGCCGCGCATTGCATTATGGGACGTTTCCCATAATGACGTCGCACAGCGCCTAAATTTAGCAGGGATATTTTTCCGCTAAGCGGGTAATTATTTTTTTGCTACATTTTGCGGGAATTTTTTCCTCTAAATTTAGCAGGAAAATTTTCCTCAGAATATGGCGGGAAAATATTCCCGCCTAATTTAGCGGGGAAATTTCCCGATATATTTAGCGGGCAATTTTTCCGCTCAATTTAGCGGGGAATTTACCAGAAAATTGTACCACAATTTCCGGGTGAATTCCCCCCCCCCCCCCTTACCCTCCCCTCGCCTCCGTACCCTTCCCTCCTCCTCCTCAGGAGCTGTGCTCTAATTCGGCATTACAGAGAATCGTAAACGTCTTTCATTTTTTCTTGTCGATTTTTTTTGGGTATCGGTATCGGTATCGGAGTATTTTTAGTATAGTAGTAATATTGGGTTATAAAAAAACAATGAAAACCGACAGACCGGCACGATGCCAATGTGCTCCGACGGGCGGATGCATGTTGGGTTGCCCTCCGGTTGTAGTTCGCAGACTAGACACCCCTCAGACGCCGCACGTTCCTTCGAGAAAGGTCCAAGGCCACAACTCATGACGTCACTGCGAGGCGACTGCGCACGCGCAGTGCCTACAGCAACGCCACCGCTTTGTAGACACGTCACGCACAGACCATTGGCCTTCAAAGATTAAGAGAACTTTGCCCACTCTATTAAACACATTTATGCGTTCGAATATTGGTATAGAATCCTGGAACGTACGCAAACTTCGCGATTATTGTCTTTCAACGAGGGAAGTATTATGTTATATTATGTGTGTAATCGCTTTTGTATTGCGTGTGTATCACTCCTGTATTTCTTTTATTTGTTTTTATTGTTCCCTGCACTGCCGAGTGCCCGAGGGTGAAAAAGGGACCAGTCAAGCGGCTTGGGAAAAAAATTCTCTGGAACCGCGGAAAACACAATCAAAGGAATGAGTGCCGCAAATATTGACAAACGACGTTGTCTTGCTTGTCGTGGAGGGTTGCCGAAGGCAAGCTTTGAAGCCGAGTCTGCCTCATCATCCCAAGTGTAACCCAACTACTTCTTGGCACAACTCTCGATGGTCCATCATAAGCTCGACCTTCTTTCTTGGATCAAAGAACTACAGTGACACTTTGTTGTCGTTGCAGCAGACGGTCGACACTATGCGCGACACCATGGACATGATGCAGGAGTCTCTTACGTTTTTTCCGTCGAAATACGACATTCTCGTAAACGGCAACTGCATCTCAAGACAAAGCTATCAAAGCGTCAAAGTGAAAGGAGCGCTTTGCAGTCAATCGTATCAGAGCAGGCCCATGAAATCCAGAAGGTCAAGGCTGATCGAAATGACACCGATCAAGCCAGTCGTCTCTGCAACGTGGAGACACATGGGATTCCGTTTTTTCCCGGAGAGAATCTTGTCGGTCTCATGACCGGTCTCGCAGATGAACTGAACGCGGAGAGCTTTCAGCTTGTGGACGTTGTCGCTGCCCATCGCCTTCCCGCTAGGCCTAGTACGGCGCCTCCTTTACTGATTCGGTTCTCGTCAGTCCCTCTGAAAGAATGCTGGATGTCGTGTCGTGGACGGCTGCAGTCATCCTTAACCGGGAGGACTCCCACCCTAAAATCTCCTTTAACGACAACTTGACTGAAAGCAACAGGAAGCTTTTTGGATGGCACGAACCAGAGGAGGAAAAGGGGTTCAAGTTTGTGTGGGTACGACATGAAAAAAATTTTCGCTAAACAAACCCAGAGCTCTCCACTCCATCGCATTACTAACACTGTTGCCTTGGGGCAAGTAGTTTAGGCGTTGATGACTAATTCTTTCCAGCTTAAAAATCTACGGTGTTGCTTAAAAGTTTCACAACAAACGCTGGCACTTCCCTTACCTTATTTCATGTCAACACACGGAATATTCGTAAACACTGGGGTGAATTTCAGCTGGTCATTAACCCTTCACTTCCTATAGCGGACGGTTTCATCAACCGAGATTAATATTCACAATAATAATTTTCCTATTTTCACTACCAGGCTTCAAGAGCACATTCTTTACTCGGGACAAAAAGCGCGGTGGTGGTACCGTGCTGTCTTCTTGAAGAAAGCTAATTTTTTCGGAGGCTTCCTGACTTTCTTCTCCACCTTCGAGAATACTTGAACTCATTGCCGAAGTAGCGCTTCCATTTGTTTAATAGGAGACTTCAACTTCGACCTACTGAAACCATTGAGAGCACAGGTGTGCGCATACCTGCTGCTCTTTTGGCAGATCATGAAATTGAACCTGCAATTCAGGCCGCCACAAGGGAGGTATACGTAGGAGTCAATCTTGCGATTTCGTTAATTGACCATATAAATTTAAGAGCACCATCAGCAATAAAAACGGCAGTTGATATCGCAAAAGGTTTCGGACCACTACTTTCTGGCTCGTCACCTGGTCTTCCCTGGCGACCGGTCGGGAGGAGATTGAAACATAAAGCGTAGGGTTGAAATAGTTGATCGTCATAGGTTGGACAACATTATTTCAGCACATGATTGGCATAGATTTTCAACGATCTGCAACACCATCTAACCTCTATCCCCGCTTTGTTCAGCTGTTCAAGCAGTTCTCTGAAAAACAAATCTAGTATCCGCTGGTTAAATAATGACATTCTCTCTGGTATTAAACTTAAAGAAACAGCCTGGAAATGATGCCGTGGGTCGCCTCATTACTCGAGCTTACTCTCTGAATTCAGGAGAATTCGGAACAGAATAAGCGCACTTATTCGCTCGGCCAAGCGGCTTTACTTCCAGAAACAGTTCTCCGAATCTTGATCAAATCCTGCTAAATCCTGGTCGTTAATGAATTGCGCGGTGTTGCTTCCCCAAGCGAACTCTTTCGACAGGTGCTTTTGGGCCCAATCCCTTTTCTACTGCCAATAGCTTCAATGATTTTTTTTTTGTCTCCTTCCCAGGCAACCTAAGACGAGCCAGTACATCAAACCCTCCTCTCCACAACTCAAACTCCGCGTTTCTCCCTCAAATGACTATTCCCGACCTGGAATTCATAGTATTAAGTCTCAAATTTAATAAATCACCAGGATACGACGAGATACGCCTTAGCGATATCCGTAGAAACTTCAAGCACATTCAAGATAGACTCCTTCTTATTTTCAACGAGATAATCGAGTCGGGTCAACATCCCCATCGAATTCAAAACTGCTATTGTTAAGCCCTTATTCAAAAGCGGCCAACGCGGGCGGGTTGAGAACTATCGCCCAGTATCTGTTCTACCATGTCTTGCTCAAATATTATTTAAAGAAAATATGTATTGATCCATGTCTTCTTTTGTAGAAAAGTACAGCATAATATCCCTCACCCAATACGGTTTCGTTCCTGGACGAGGAACACAATCTCTTTTGGAGTCACTTGTCGGACTACGTAAATTTGGGGTTCGAACATAATTTATTTATTTGTGCCTGCTTTTTAAATGTAGCAAAGATTAGACCTTTTTATCTTAGTAGTGAAACTTTCGACTGTTGGTTTCCAGGAGCCCTTTCCTAATTCTCTTTAAAAGTTTCTACAAGATCGTTCAGAACTGGTTTCAATCGACGAAATTCGCAGCGCCAAAGTCTCCTTTAAATCAGGTGTACATCAGAACTCGGTTCTTTCACCTATTTTGTTTAATATTTATGTCAGTCACATGTCCACCTCTGTTTGTAACTCTACGCTCTTTCAGTACGCAGACGACACTCTTTCGCTAACAAGCCATATTTGTTATTCTAGAGCAATGGAAATGCTCCAGATCTGCTCCCTAGATCGGATGGGCTGGTTTTCTAATAACCGTATTGACATTAATGTGTTCAAAACAAAATTGGTATGTTTTCACAACCCGCTTAAAACTACAATGCTGAGTTACCCTCTTTTTCTCCATACGTCAAACTTCCGCACATGCCAATGTTCTTCAATTCCTTACTGTGACAATGTCAAGTATCTTGGCATTGTTTTTGACTCAGACGTTTCATGGAATTCAGATATGACAAAACTATGTTCCAAGTTAAGGAGCCTTTCCTGCTTGTTGTTCAACATAAAGATATTTCTACCTCTTTGCCTTCGAAAACTCATGGTCCACTCACTAGCGTATAGCACACTCCGCTACGGCATTACTATTTTCGGCAAAAGCTGCGGTTCATGGCGCACAAAAATAATGAGCACCTTAAGAGGAATGCTGCGTAATGTTCATTACAAACCCATGTCCTCCAATCTCGACGTTTTTCTGGTATTGAATATGCCCAACTTTCAATCTATGTCCCTGGAAACGGTCGTACTAAGTCACTATTGGAACGATGAATATAAAACAGGTCGTCCAAACATGCGTAACCTAAGAACGGATACACGATTCCTTGTTTTTGCTTGTTACACCCGCTATGGCAAGAACTTGTGTTTGTTCTATGTGCCTCAAA
This sequence comes from Ixodes ricinus, assembly GCA_037355805.1. Classification (NCBI taxonomy): domain Eukaryota; kingdom Metazoa; phylum Arthropoda; class Arachnida; order Ixodida; family Ixodidae; genus Ixodes; species Ixodes ricinus. The sequence goes on from JAZHYW010013352.1 coordinate 33,049, forward strand.
GTTTTAACACCGTACCCGCAGATTTTTGTGAGTTTTCTTCAAAAAAAACAAGCTTAAGAATGCGCTTCGTCATCTCACATTTACCTACGGTGGTTTGTTAACGTTAATTCATTCTTTCTGACGTTGTTTAAAATGCCTCGCGTGTGTCTATGTCTTTTTTTTTTTAAGAACTACTGTCTTTTGAATTTTCGTTTTATTATTATTTTTATGTTCACTAGGAATGTTAGTGATTGGTCTGGCTTTTGAATCTGTGACTTGGGACTTTATATTATAATTATTCGAGTGGTGGTAATGGAACCTTGATATTTTCTGTGCCTGTGTTTTTGCAGCCTTGGAGATCAGCAAAAACTTTCTCGTGATCTCGTTTTTTTTTCCTGTTTTTTTTTTTTTGCTTATATAGTACTTTTGTGAACCCCACAGGTTAGCACGAACTGCTGCATGACTCTATGAGCACAAGTCCCCTTTTCCCCATGAGTGCTTACGGTTTTCTGTTTTGACTATTTTCCATCTGCCTCGGACATCTTAACTCTATTCAATTTCGAGAGCCTTAGGCTCTAATTTGAGCCACGCCTAAGACTTAGCCAACAGTGCACTGTTTACTCGACGATTTTGTTTCTGCTACGCGTCGGTCATGCCGCTGGCCGACTGGTGTATGTCTGTGTTTTCTCTTTCTTTTAATCAGTAATTTTATTCATTTCTGTCCTTTTTATTATCAGTCCATCGCTCGGACTAGAACAGCCCCAGAAACCTTATCTACTGAACTTTTTTGACACCTAACTTTTTTTATGACACCTACTGCTATTTTATGACACCTACTGCGACTTTGGTTTAGTCATACAATCCCCTGCTTTCTTTGATGAACCTGTGTTGTGCGTTGGAAATGCCCATCCCTCATCAATAAATATTATTGTTAATATTTATTATTTTATTATAATTATCATAATTATTATTATTATCTCAAGCTGTGAGCGACTTTAGTGAGCGCTCTCGCATATGCATGGTCGCTCCGGAAAATGGCGCGTGGGAGGGCTGCCCCGACATCGTTTGGCAGAGCAGGAGCGTATCTCGGATTCGCGCGGGGCTCGGGCGGAAGTCGCGCGAACGGCGTCGATGCCTTCGCCGGGGGCGATCGATGGACGCGGCGGAGGGGGTCAACAAAAACGGGAAGCCCGTCCATCGCCCCCGGCTGTGCGTATACCCACCACGCTTCTTTTTTGTATGTGTGCGAATTTGAACGCAGAATGCGTTTTTATCAGCCTATTTCCGTGGAGTATACTGTAACGTTTGGCTGTAACGGCCGGGCGTATAACAGCCAGCTGTAACGAAAGTCCGACACCGAAAAGCGTTACGCCCATAGGGAGACGTATAAAGACTTTAGTCGCCGGCAGGATTCGAACTCGCCACCATGAGATCTCTCCGGGGTCGGTGTTCGGAACGTGCTAAGGCGAACTCTGGCGTTTAGTTTACTCTCCCGTGATTTTGTTATTGTCAGGGAAAGGGCAGAGAGGTGAGCCAAGGAGCTCCCGTGGCCGGAATACGTAGCAGGCCCGTGACGTCGTCGTACTGTTCCAGTGGTCATCTATACTCTTTCTTTGCGAGAAAAACAAAACTTGATGGTGCGAAATATTTGTCGCAGAAGCTGTACACTCCGCGACACTGTTAACGCAAACAAATCACCGCCGTTTTTTTTGTTTTCTTGTTTCAGTCGTGTTTGTTTATGTTTGTATAGTTGTGTGCATATCTGTCTGTACAACGGTTCATCTCTTTTCTGCTATAATGCCATCTGGCCGCTGCAGGGTACACCTAATAAATAATGTATTATACGCTGATAAACAATCTGAAACACGTGTGCAAAAAACAAAGAAAAGTACAGCTGGCAAGCAGACGAAATTATGAGCATGCGAAAATCTAACCAAGATATTTCTGAGAAGAAAAAAAAAGAAAAAGAACTTTTTAGCTGTGTCTGAGAAGGTGTTGTGTGTGTCCTTTGTCTCGGTTTTATTATATTGTCTCAGGTTTATCTCAGGTTCTATTATATTGCTTAATATTCAACAGCTCGCCTGTGCCCTCACTCTTTGTGTTTTCTTTTACTATAAATGTTTACGCGTGTTTTTTTTTAATGGTAGATTCTTTTGTGTTCCCAATTTTGTACAATTTTTGGGTGACTATTCGCGCGAGTCTTTCAAGTCTTAAATGCACATTTTTGTTTCGCACACCGTGACCTTTCAAACAGAGGCTATATTCGCTCCACAGTCAGACCCGCACACGATTCTCCGAGGACGCCGCGCGTTCTTCGAATACATGGGTTCTGCATGCCCGGGGCCACTCAGTTCATTACTCGGTAATGGGATCACGACCACTGTAAGCCGTACCGCGCGCAGTCTGATCCAAACACATCGTGGGACAAGTTCTACCCCCACCCCGGTCCTTCCATTCCCCAAACCGAGCCGCGAGGACGCGCGTTTTAACGAACGTGAGAACAGTGCGGCTGCTAATTGTGCGCACGCGTTTACTGCCAACAACTACTAATTGCTAGTCGCCGTCGGGTGGACGCTGATGGAGGGGAGCGTTGGTCTCGCGTTTTGCCCTGGGGAAACGTACATTTCGGCGTAGAGTGCTCCCCATCGATCTTTACCGATGTGTTCGTTGTATGCGAGTTCGTTGTATGCGGGTTCGTGGTATGCGTGTTTCGTTGTATGCGAGTTCGTTGTTTGCGGGTTCGTGGTATGCGTGTTTCGTGGTATGCGGGTTCGTGGTATGCGTGTTCGTTGTGTGCGAGTTCGTTGTTTGCGGGTTCGTGGTATGCGTGTTTCGTTGTATGCGAGTTCGTTGTTTGCGGGTTTGTGCATGCGTGTTCGTGGTATGCGTGTCAGTTGTATGCGTGTTCGTTGTATGCGCGTGTTAGTTGTAGACGGGCTCATTGTATGCGTGTTGTATACGAGTTTGTCGTATCCGTGTTCGTTGTATGTGTGTTTGTTTTATACGCGTCACTTGCCCCGGTGAGAATCGGTGCCTGGGGGAAATTAATTCGCTTTAATAAATTAGTCACTATAGTCGGTGACAGGTTAAGAGTAAAGTGGAGAGAGGTGGGAGGAGCTTCACTTTACTCTTAACCTGTCACCGACTATAGCTAGTAGGTCGACTTGAAAGGTGTATATTTTGCGACTGTCTCAAAACCGTTCTGAAAATCGCGTGGGATTTATTAATGGGGAATGAAACGGAATTTAGACGGAGATTCGGTCGCTGCACCAGAAAAGAAAAAAAAAGAAGAAACTTTCAGCTTTTCCGCTCTTGTGAAGAAGGAAGACTCAGCGGAGCTGTACAATATAAAGTAATGGCCGGCCGGAAGTCGGCAAGCCAGAGTGAAAGCTGCCGCCATCTATGATCGACGGCGGCAACCAGATACGTGGCTTGTTGCCGTCGCTCATAGATGGCGGTAGGTGTCCAGAGTTCGGTGTCTTTATTTTTTTGCGGGGGACAGGATCCTGGGGAAACTAGTTCTTAACAGCTCCGCTGTTAAAGAGGCCCCTAAAAATTAAACCAAAATCGTTTTTCTTTTTTATATTCAGGTTTGACCGAAAGCAAGGTCGGTATCTGAACGCATTGTCTTGCTCAACTAGAGTGATGATGAGCCTTTGAAGTAACAAGTAACATCGATGAAATCCGATACCCACGGGTGTTGTCGTCCTCCCCCCCTCAATGTCGGGAAAGGGGGGGGGGGATGGCGGGGGTCTGGATGCATGAATTGCATCGAAGCGACCAGAAAATTCTGTTTTAACCTGTGTATCATCGATCCAAATGTCAAGTCCGAAATGTCCTACAACTTTTCAGTGCACGAGGGCATTTTGAAGCGCCCTCGAAGCCAGTGGCGAGATTCGGATGTTTATTTATTTCGGGTTACCCCGCAGCGCCCGAAGGCATTATTGCAGGGGGGGGGGGGGAGGGGAGGGCATAGTAGAAACCATAGTTACGTTAAAGTAGCGGAGCTTCAACACATGCGATGGTCGCTCACAGGACGAGAAGAACGGGACGTCGAAAGAGACGCCCTGCCGTTCTAACCCTGTCAACGTGGCCGTTTTCATCCTATCGCACGGCTTCCAGCACCGTGTTCTCGCCTTTTGTCGCACTCTGGCCGCGTGTCCACGCTCGCTACCGCGGCACTTTACCTCGTCAGCGTGCCAGCTCTAGTGTGAACACTGTGAATGTTGAGAGGACATTTTCCATATAGAGACACGGTAAACAAGAAAGAACGGGCGCTGCGAAGTTTCAGGGGTGTGTGTTACTAAAGTCGCCGACGGCATCAAGCATCGCGGGGCCGGTCAATAAATAGTTAAATACCTTTCGGGTGTCGCGTGCCGATTATGAGGAGGTCGGAACCAGCGCACAAATGACGGAACAACTGACATCGTGGAACGTGCAAGTCATTCCCGTAAGAACGTCGGACCAACGCTAGAGCCGACGAGCCAATGAAACGGCGTCGAAGGTGCAACATCACTGCGCTCATCGCCTTTCTCTGGCGGGTGTGTTTTTGCGTTCTGATCCAACCAGACGCATAAAGTGTGCCGTGACCTTGCTGTTTTAGTGCGCCATTGTGCAGAGGTCTGCCCAACAGAGGGCAGTCTTGCGAAAGGAGTCCAACGGTCACACGCGTCTTGCTTTGTGATTTCTGTCACTTTTCCCAGGATGCGTTGTGACGTCGCAGATTCGTCGGAAGCCGCCACGATCGCCTGATCGTTTGCGATTCCATCGATCGCTCGCTTGGCTGCCGGTATCTCGCCGGCCGAAACGAATCGTCCACGCGCACCGCCGTCCACCTCAAATCTCGTATTTGAAATTGCGCCGTCCGCGCGACGGAAGCTACCGGGATGAAAGCGGGATTAGAGGGCGAGGGCTTATCTGGCCGCGCTTCGCTTGACCAACGCCTCCGTGTCCAGGCGCAACCGTCGCTACGAATAATGGGACCGATCAAGCAGCCTTGACAGTGCAAGTCATTGGTCTTTTTTATGATTGGTTCAGCGATGCTAGAACACGTACTGAAACACGACGAACACCGTGATGGTGGGCTTTGACGCCGTCTCATTGGGTCCCATTCGCTCGCAGCGTCAGTTGATGACGCCATCTACCGAGGGCCAGCGCAGGTCGCGGATTGGACAGGAGTGCTAAGTCAGCGTTTGTTTGTAACTCGGGCTTTCGCTGATTGGAGACGACGTATACTACATATAGCCGAACCATGACGCAGTAATCGTGTCGTATATGTGACCCGCGTTGGCCTTCGGTAGGTGACGTCAACAACTCAGCACTACGACTTTAATATTCACTCTAAAAAGAAAAAAAATTGTGTCCATTACACTTTTTGTCACATATAAAACACCCCGAAACATCAGTTCGACTTATAGCGCACTGACGTCAAACTGACGACCCCAACATTTACGAGATGTTTGATAACGGTGCGATTTAACTTATTAAAGAGCTAAAGTATGCGTCAAAGACTACAGAAGGAAAACACTGAGGTTTTGCAGTGGAACCAAAAAAAAACCGATGACTTTTTTTTTTTCAGTGAGTCTTACGTATGTTAGCTATTTTAATAAGCGGTACGACTCGGCTATCAAGCCGCTTGTGAAAATTGGTACAGTCGAGAGAACTGAAATTTGGGGGTGTATTATGTATCTGACACATTCTGTAAGACTATATATATATATTTATTTATTGTGTAGACTATTGCAAGCATAGCACCCGGACTGGTGCCCCATGCATGGGGCACCAGTCCGGGTGCTATAGCCCTAGCAACCTTGAAATTGCACGGGCTTGTCCGCACGCGAGCAGAGACATGGCGGCGGCCAGTGGTCTTGCTTGCAATCCTCTGTAGGCTTAAACACGAGTCGTGATCAGGTGAATGCAACCTGGTTTTCTCACGGAACTACAGTAGCTTGTTGGTGGGAGAAATATTTAATAGACCCTTTTCCAAATTTAGTCTGTCCACCTCGGTGACTCTCATCACCTAGGGTGTATATACATATACCTAGAGTCAGGCACGTAGCCAGGATTTTGTTTCGGGAGGGGGGGGGGGGGGGGGGCCCGCCCATGACAAAATGCTGTGTGAGGGGGAGGGGGAAATGAGGTCCCAGCAAAATGGAAGTTTCGGGGTGGGGGGAGCGCCCCCCCCCCCCCCCCTGGCTACGTGCCTGGCTAGAGTCACTGAATGTTCCCAGAGTACCGAACTGCATTCAGTTCGCTTACCGAAAGTCAATCCCGCAGAATCCAGTTCTGATTGGCTGGTTTAGTCCGCGCCGGAAGTTATGAGTCGGCCACTTTGTGGACGGGTCTAACACAACAAAAGAAGTATATAAAACGCATTAAGACCATCTGGCGGGCTAGTTGGTTGTACATATTGATATATTAAAGCGCAAGACGACGAGGAAGGAAAAACGACGGAGTCGGGAAAGAGCACTAACCATATCTGATGGCGACTGAGTAGAACCTCGCCTTGCAGGTTAAACTGACGATCACATTAAAATAAAAATAAACAAAGCCTAGAGGAGATATTAGAGGAAAGGAACTGCCTTAATATCATCTGGCGGGCTAGTTGGTTGTACATATTAATATATTAAAGCGCATCTCCTCTAGATTCTGTTTCTTCCCTATATACTCTGTTCCTTTTTATATTAACGTGATTGCCAGTTCAGCCTGCAAGGCGAGGTTCTACTCAGTCGGCATCAGGTATGGTTAGCGCTCTTTCCTGTCCGCCTCGTTTTTTCTTCCTCGTCGTCTTGCGCTTTAATATATTAATATGTATATAAAACGTTTCCCCGTTACCACGGCTACGGCGAGTACGCACGGGTGGGACCGACCGGAAGATGCGTTGATTTTCTCTATTTTTTTCTTTTTATCATGTAGTTAGTTACTAATCTGGTTTGCCAAAGAAGATTGCGGGCTCGTTTGCTCGCTCCGGTTGCGCTGGTGCTGCGTTTCAAGCTGAACGCCTCAGACGCTAAGCCTAACACTCGACTTCCATGTGTTTGGAAGCCAGAGAAAGAGACGAGAAAACGAGGAGTAAGTCACGCACCGCTCGGAACGAGGGAAATAACTTTAATAATAATAAAAATAAAATAAAAAAAGTGTCGTTACAGACCAGGAAAGTGGATTGAAGAGCTCGGCCGAGAACGAACGCCGCACTGTACGCGCCTCGCTTCACCGCACGGGTCAGCGCCATTTTGGAGCTGGGTTGGAGCGCGACTGCTGCGCCGCGATTCGGTTCTAAAACGAAGCTTGCGGGTTTCAGTACTCTGTAAACCTTCTCTCAGTCACGTGGGTTCCGTATCTGGTATGCAGGACAAAAAAAGAATAAAACATTTCAACCTGGACTATGCGAGAAAATATAGGTGAGGCAAAACAAGAATGTGGGACAATGACGCATTTTTCGTAAACACCGGCGTGGAGAGATCAAAACGATGTTTTACTGCATACTAGAAGCGACGACATTCAAGATGGCTGCGCCCTTGTGGAAAAGGTGTATATATACCACCTGTACGTGCTAATGGCTGACTTTTGATGGCTGATGGAGGAAGATTTTGAAGGCAGGTGCCGACGCGGGGCCTGCACATTCCAGACGTTAGTCCGCTGTATAGTTGTTCGTTGTTGTTCAAACGTATTTACTGAGTACAAGGGTTACATCGTAACCTCTTGCACAAAAGCGTTCAGTTGCAAGATGTCAGCGTGACGAGACTTTTAAGCCTTTGTGCACTCGCTTTGTAGCCTTTGTAGGGTGTCGTGTGAATCCTTGGAATACTCGGCTTTGGCATGCCCTAGCCAGCTTATGACAATAAAATGTGGTGAATATTATCGAGAGATTTAGTCGAGTGCCTTCTATAGAGCAGTCGTTTTTCGAAACCGTTAAAACCGAAGATTATAGAAAGAGAGAGAAAAAAGCTCGAGGTACAGTGAGTGGCCCAATATTTTAATAATATCACGCGAGCGTCGGCCGCCGGGACGGCCAGCGCTGTGCTGCGGAGAAATGCAGCGATCACGGGAGAGATTAGGCGCGTGCGCACAAAGCTCTTTTCGGTGCGAGCGTCGTCTGCTGAGGCTATTCCGTTGATGGCACACCGCCCCTGTTCATTATCTGCTGGCATAGCTAACCGCCTTTAAGCAAAGATCTGAACAGCGCTTGCTTGCTTGATACTGCTCAGGTGTGGCATAAACCGCGCGTCATCTCGAGTTCAAATTTAATTTACTTTTTATTTTCATTCCATGTTTGTGTTTACTTTTGTGAACACCAACAAAAATGAAATATATGGTGACGCGACAAACTTGAATCGCAACGATACATTGAAACTACATACCGCAGACAATGCTACGAGCGCATCAAAACCAATCCAGTGCTTTCACCCTGCCACGTGACATCGTAGCTTCCCCGTGCAGTTGTAACCAACGGGAAGGCCACGTGTACACACTTTTAGCGACGGACTAGCCAAGATGGCATCGTAGCGTCGGCTGCGGTACAACACAAAGTGAAACGAATCAAGTTTTCACCTGGTGATTTGCTTCCCCTGCAGTTGTACAGGCGTTCCAGTAGACGTCCCGATACTCCGATGCCCGTAGCGTCACTATGTAAGCACAAAGTGAAACGGAGTATCAGGTATCTTGCGGGTCTTGCATTATCTCTGAGTTGTTACTATCGTTATCTAGCCTATGTAGCCGGGTGGTCACACTTTTCTTTGACCAGTTGGCGCGCGAACATTTTTATGCCTCCTCGAGTGCCCATAAAAACACGGGAACGTGTTGTGAGAATGTCGATGGGCGGCATGACGCAAAGGGATCTAGCAACAACAGTCGGGTTTACACAGGCTACCGTCGATAGGATTTCGAACGCATTCCAAGAGGAGGGGCGTATCGGCGATGCGCTTCGACATTGCAAGCGCCCTGCCCTCCTTTGCTATCGAGCAGGGGCGGTGTGCCACCAACGGAATAGCCTAGCAGACGACGCTCCCACCAGAAAGGGCTTTGTGCGCACGCGCTTAATCTCTCCCGTATCGCCGCACGCCTCCGCGGCACGGCACTGACTGTCCCGGCGGTCGACGCTCACTTGATATTATTAAAAAATTGGGCCACTGTACACCTAAGCATTTCTTATGAGTTGCGAATGCGAAAGCATGCAAGCCGCTCGTCCGCTCTTTTTGTCGTCTGCTGCGTATAATAGCGCTCGCTCGCTTCGGGATCTCGGAGACCATGGCGCAGCGGCCAATGGGAGCCCCGTCGACGCGCGCCAGCCAATGAACCGAAGGCGACCGCAGAAACTAGGAGCCGTTTTCGCGCTTCAAACTGATGACGTCAGCTCGCTCTATGAGACAGTTAATGCTTTGGCATTAAAAAAAAATAACTGAACAGCGAAAAACAGCGTCACTTTGGCTGTGTTTCAAATCTGACCTAAATAAATCCGAGTTACTCCGGCGGGTTGTGTCACGTGACAACACAGATTGAAAAGTGCTGGACGTGGGTAGGTTTTAGAACGCCGAGGTGCAAAACCCTTACCCTGGAGTAGGATCGAGTAAATTTTGGAACACGGCCTTACGTACGTCTGTCGCCGCCGACTAGATAGTCAATTTTAACCGCCATTAGCTCGCAAACATTTATACTGATTTTCGAGCCTTTAGATAGCACTGCATTTCTGAAAGTGTATATTGTTCGTTCGGTACCCTCGGTGCACACAAGAGCACTAAGACATATTCAAAGCTCCTTGGAAGAACTCGAATCCAGAGAGTGGCAACGAACGCTTCGAAAAGAGGCTTAGGTTCGAGCATCTTAATTATCACCGCTCAGCCAATAAAATTGCGGCGCTAGCCAATTAAAAAAAAAGGATTTATACAGCACCGTTTTCTTACGTTACGAAGACGTCGTCATGCGACCGTAGGTCACTGGCACGTCCGTGCTTCGTATGGCGCGTGCCAAGCTACTCCTCAAACTCCTGTAAGTAATGCCGGTGACTGTCGGTCGTATATCAACGTAAGCCTATACGTAAGCTTCGTAACGTAAGGGAACGATGCTCTGTGAACCGGCCTTAAACCGCCACGCTCCTTGAAAGTCAAAAGCTGGCAATGGCTGAAGCAGGTTTCTTTTGCGCCATCAACCCTTAAAAGAAAAAGAGGAAAACCAATGTTTAGGAGAAAAGTAGACATTGTTGCTATTTCCCAACAAAAAGCACCAACAACAACAATAATGAAAACAGCATCAAAACACCCATCGCTTTGCGCTCGGTCTCCTCCACTCGAATGGAGCGTTAGTGGTTGGAATCAGACGCCGAAGCTTCAGGACTTTGTTATCTAATTAAAAAGTTGGAGATTTTACGAAAGTTACGCGAAAGTGGCAATCAACGACGCCGGCGATTTGTTCCGCGTTAAAAGTTACAAAAGAGAAAAATTAACCACTCCGAGCACCCGGTGACGGAAATCCACCTTGCAAAAATATTTCGGTTTCGTATATATACGTCGTAGCAAATTTGGAATAAATCTTTATCTCCTAGAATTGTAGCATCGGCTGACTAGAGCCTAATCGATATCACCTAAAGTTTAGGCCCGCGCGTGACGTCATCGTTGGTGGATTCCCGACCCGCCCCCAAGCGGCAAAACAAACGCCGAACCTGGACCAGAGTCGCCGCCAAGCGGCAGACGCGTGCAACTTGTCGTCGCCGAGTGTCAGCGTCGCGCTCGCTCTGAAACGCACTCATCTTTTCCGGAAAGATGGATGGCTCGACTCGTCACTCCCAGAAAGGAAACAAAAACAACGCAAAGTTAATCTCAGGCTTGACAGAAACAGACCCTTTCCAAAATCCAGTCTGGCTACCTCGATTGCTATCATCACCTAAATGTATATTATTTGTACATGCTAATGGCTACCGAGGCGAGCCTGTACATTCCAGTCGTTAATCCGCTGCATTGTTTGGTGCCAGCATGATGAGGCTTAGACGCTTCCGTGCGCTATACGCTTTTGAGGGTATCGTGGGAGTCCTTGGAATGCCCGACTTCGGCACACCCCAGACAGCTCATGAGACCGACATTAAAATTCGCCGAATATTATCGAGAGATTTACTCAAGTAAGCGCCTCAAACAGAGTGATAGTTCCTTGACACCATTCAAACGGAGACGAGTAGAGAAATGAACGGTACAGCGAGTTACACCGCAAGTTTTGTGCGTCTGCAGTTAACATATAGATAGTGAAATTTAACCGTCATTAGCATAGGAAGATTAAGACTCATGTATGGACCACTAGATGGCACTGAATTTCTGAAAGGGTCCATTATCGCCTAATTGTAGTGTCGCACGACTCGAACTCGATACAGCTACGCTCGCGTAGCTTGTGCAAGTACAAAGACGGTTCGACAAGTGTTCGTGGCCAGCGCGCGCGCGACCGAACAAGTGAGTTATATACACATGCGCGCCTGGCTGGAGAAGACCGGGAGCTTAATTAGGCTTCCCGGTGAGTTCATTATCGTGCGGACAAGTTGGGGAAGTAAGGTGGGACGGGCTCCCCTCGCAATCAGTACATGTCAAATCGCAGCCTCCTTTTTTTTCTTTCTCTCTCTTGATGCCGCGGTTTTGTTAATCTTATTTTTTCGTTGAGCAATCAGAAACTGTTGCAACAAGACAACGGCTCGTTCGGACAATAACAGGAATCGCCTAACCGGAAAAGCCTATTCCGCTGGGAAGAAACACAGAGCGGCGTTAGCGGCGTGACGGAAGCTTCGAATCTTCGTCGTCGCTGTCGTCAACGGCGTCATCATCATCAACACCACTACGTTTGGCTGGAGCAGAGCGTGGACTCTGTTCACCCGGTACGGAGGGAATGACTATGACGACCCAATCCAATTCAACCAATCCAATTCGTCGTGTAATCTTCCTCGTCATCATCTCTACTCGCCTTCCTCCTCCTTTTCTTTCTGTATTTTTATGACAACACAAAACGTGTTTTATGGGTCGTTTTCTATGAGAAAATCGTCATGGACGAGCGTCATGAACGAGCGTAACACGTGTGACGTCAATTTACCCGCTAAATTTCGCGGGTAACTGAAGCCACGTGACGCCAAGCTCTGCTAAATTTATCGGGGAAACGAAGTCGCGTGACCAAATCACGTGACCCGAACTCACTTCGTCAGTGTACCCGTTAAATTTAGCGGGTAGGTGGTGTCACCTGGCGTCCGTCTACCCGTCACGACCACATCACGTGACGTCGTCACGTGGCGTCAATCCCTCCGCTAAATTTAGCGAAGGAATCGACATGCAGCCACGTCATGTAACCTGAAAACGCGTAACTTCATCTTTTTTTTTTTTTTTTGTTTTGTTTTGCGGAGTGGTCGATTTGCGCTCGACACATTTTGTGCTGCCTGACACAGGGGTAATTCGGGGTGTATCTTTCTTTTCTTTAATAACCGATAAAAAAAAATAAAACGTAGACATTGGCTGCCACTATGGCGGCGCCGGCTACTATTTTGTACTTGATTTATTAATGTTAATTTACTTGTGAGTTCCCAGTTGTCACATAAACTGAGCATTACACAGAACACCCTCCAATACACTCCAAAGTATAAAAGAGCACTATTTGCATTATGCTACTTACATATAATAATCTATACACTCAAACGCGACTACATTGTGTACTGTAGAACATACACTAAAGAGGTCGTAATGCACATTAGATTACCCGAACACTTTTTTTACACTATGTGCTCATTTTAGCACGATAAGATGCAACCAACTTGTACGAGTATACTATATATAGAATTTCACAGTCCGTATATAATATGCCAATTTATCACAGAATGATGTTTCTACTTTTGTGCTTTGTCTGTGTTGTTCTTGATGAAGATCTAGTACTCTCAATAACTGCCCGCTATTTTAGATTCCAAGATGAAATTGCGTGATGCAAACAGAGCCGTCTTTCGTAGAACTAGGGTAGGCCAGGGTCGTAGCACTTTCTCTAGCGACAAAGGGGCGGTCGTCGAGTGCCGTGAGCCGTAAATTGAACTCTTTTTGAACATTTTTTTGAATCTCGAGCATTCTAGTATGAGATGAGTTTAATCTTCGACTGACTGTCCACATGCCCATCCTGCACGTTATTTTCGGAAATTTCTGGAAAAGTTATTTTCAGAAATAACGGCGATTTCCGCCTGGCTTTCAACGTGAAAAGATGGGGAAAGAAGAAAAGTGAGAGAGAGAGAGAGAGAGAGAGAGAGAGAGAGAGAGAGAAAAGGAATTGCAGCATCTGCTTTAAGAAAAAACATTTACACCTCTAAAATGTTTTTTTTCTCTCTCGCGAAACATTAAATTCTGGTGCCTAGACGTCACAAAAAAAAAAAGAAAAAAGTATTTCGCTGCAAATATAAATATCCGCCGCGGAAAAAAAAAATCGAAGTCGCGGGAGAGAAGGGGGGGGGGGGGGGGTCACTTGTGGGACTACGCGCGCTCCAAGTTTGCTTCAATCGACGCTTTTTGGGTGTGTCTGTCTTTCATTGCTAATATAAATTACGTTTAAGGATTTCCATAAGCCTTATTCCTTGACTGTGTGTCTTGGGTAATATACCACTTCCAGAATATTTCGCGCACAACAGCGTCGTCACCGCACGTGGCCAAGGAAAAAAAAAAGGAAAAAAGCTTGGAACACTTTATTTACTTTAAAAAAAGGTTGATAATCTTAGTGATATGGTCGTAAGAGCTCCAGTAGATGGAGCTCTTACGACCACACATTCACACATCCAGCACACATTCACTACCTTCCACCGTGCTTTGACTGAGCGTGCGACGAAGCGCCATCAAAGGCTGAAAGCCAACGCCCGAGGTGTACCATTTGCCTGTCTCAGAGTGCACGAAACCAAAAGAGGGGCGCCTAAAAGAACATGTAATCTGCATTGTCAAATAGAAAAAAAAAATAATAATTTGGTACTATGTTTCGAATTAACAAATTGGCATGCAAAATAAAAAATAAAATATATGTCTAAACTTAAATATTTATTTTTTCTGGGTTAGTTGGGTAGTTGAATAATCACAAACCGTGTTTCAGCAAAAAAAAAAAAAAAGAGAGAACGTTTTTGGCAAGCATGAACACTTTCGTCAGCGCCTCTTTAGGCGGAAAAGGGAGCGGTGATTTCCAGAGTATACCATTTCTTCGCCGTATCTGTCGTCAACGTCTACACGCTCTTTTAGCGCCTCCCTTATTGAGTTTATTGAGTGCATTCTCGTCGGGCCACATATGGAGGTAGGCGGGGAGCACAGGTGAGCTCCTAACGGTATCTCTCCATCAGTGCAGCCCCCCGCCCCCCCCCCCCCCTTTCTCCGTCGAGCGCACGGCGACTTTATGGGCCTGCAGAGAGCTGAAGCGGTCGATACACTCGCAGGCTCTGGCAGCTGCATTAAAAGCCTCCCCCGCTCTCTCTCTCTCTCCTCCTCCCTCCCGCTCTTCCCGCTCGAGACGGATAGAATTAGGGATGTCGAGAGCGGGGCCGAGGTTCGAAATTCGACTAGGTGCGACAGTTGCGAACTTTTTGACAGAAAGTTCGATTACAGTTTCGACCGAATTTGAATTTTTGGGCGCGTGCGCGAAATATTTTGCAGAGAAGCTGACGCCACCAGGTGAAGTGGGAAAAGTGCAATATTTGTTGGGTATAATATCTAGGCCGTAAACTTTGCGGTTTTGAGCGAGAATCAGAAATAAACATCCGTCGGTGTCAAAAGTCACAAAATCGGTAAAAACCGGAAAGCACCGAAAAACATCCGTTGGTGTCAAAAGTACAAAATCCCCAACACATACCGATTTTGTGTGCATTTTTCCCGCTCCAACTAGGACACTTTTTTCGTCGAAACCCTCTCCTCTTAGGCTTGAACTCTTAGTGCTTAATGCGACTTTTTCACCAATAATCGCCATTTTTAGCGTCGGTCTAAAAAAAGAGTCACCGAAATTGACACCGGTCTTTTTAATAAAAAAGAATGAACCCCAAAACATCAGCAGATTTCGTAAACGCCGGAAAATCTACGGCCTAGGTATGTCGTTTCCTTGATTCACACTAATAAATTAAATTTCACAATAAAAGTGCATACATTTGCCTTTAAAGTTTCTGAACAGCGGTAATCATTTTATCAATTATAAAATGAACTAAATTATAAATTATTCATTTCCCAAAATTCGATTTATTTTTGTTTTGAAGTCGGGCAACAATGTCCAGAAGTCAAATTTCCGGCGAGCGGCCCTCTTTACAAAGGGGTCGCCATTAAATCCGAAATCCCCCCCCCAAAAATCAAAAAAAAAAATCGTAGAACTTTGCTAAAAGTTTGAAGATCCACCGAACCCGGCGAAACCTCGAAGTTCGACATAAGTTCGCCATACCCGTCGATGCCGGATGGCCCACGTGACCTCTGCTCTTTCTCGTCTTCTGCTTTCTTTCTCTATCTCGATCTTTCGTTCTCGCTCCGTGTGTGTGTGTGTGTAACGGTCCAACGAGACTTGCGAGAGTGGGCCCTCCCCTCATTAAAACCCAGTTCGCGCGCTAACTCAACTCTCGGTCATGGCGCGGCCAGACACCGGGCTAGAAACGATCGACGGGTCTGACGCCGTGTGCCCTACAACGCCTCGCGTCTCGGCTGCGAACCGTTTCGGGGTGTTTACGTGAACGCGACGACCGGGGGGCCGTTTCGTAGTACGACGTTTCGAAAAATCGTTTCGTCAAACGATGTTTTCTTGTGTGTGTGTGTGTGTGTGTGTGTGTGTGTGTGTGTGTGTGTGTGTGTGTGTGTGTGTGTGTGTGTGTGTGTGTGTGTGTGTGTGTGTGTGTGTGTGTGTGTGTGTGTGTGTGTGTGTGTGTGTGTGTGTGTGTGTGTGTGTGTGTGTGTGTGTGTGTGTGTGTGTGTGTGACGAATTGATAGTTTTGAAGTTTTAGCGAAATTCCGGTTATGGCGAAATTTAGTTTTAGCGAAGGTTCCCCTTCTAGTAAATTTGAGTTTTAGCGAATTTTCGGTCGTAGCCAGCGGATACGTAAACATGAATGCGATGGTAGCGCATACAGATCGAGCAGGTAGCAATCGCACGCAGCTTGTCTTTCTACTCCTTCCTCTTCTACCCATCTGCTACCAATCAAGATTGTCAAATCTCGATTGGGTGCTCCACGGTCGCAATCCATGTAAATGCAGCCAGTGTGCCTTTTTAGTGAATTTCCCGTTATAGCGAATTTGAGTTTTAGCTAATGTGCCTTTTTAGCGATATTCCAACTATAGCGAATTTCATATTTTAGCTTATGTGCCTTTTATAGCGAATTGTCGGTTACAGCGTATTGGAGTTTCGGCGGATCTATATTTTTAGTAAAGAGTTCGGTTATAGGGAATTCGAGTTTTAGCGAACGCACCTTTCTTGAACGAATATGTCCAGTGAGCTGGGAAGCTCCAACTACCGCTGGGTATGTGAACGAACCCGGGGAGTTAGAACACGTTCTCTTCGCCGGATCAGACACGTTTTGACACCGCGTCTCTAGATTCTGCACACTTCGAAGAAGACAGTTGAAAAGACACGTTTAATACTTGGGTTTCTGTTAGGTCAATGCTTAGATCCTTGCGTCGGCTCTGCTTTTCTTCTCGAGGCCTCTAGCGGTTGTTAATGCCTTGCGCACCAGTGTCTCGAAGAACAAGACCGCCGATCCTTCAAATTAAGGTCACTCTAGTCTCCGAAAGAATGAAAACGACGGGGCGTCTCTTAGGGACACCCGGCTTCCAGCATGCGCGTGTTGCCTTCCGTCGTGCTCTGGTTGCGCATGCACGCTTAAGGCTCACGCGACGTCGAAGCATTGTCGAAGGTAGGAAGCTCGCGCTGGGAGAGGCACGACTGAAGGACTCTTCTGAGGTTCTCACCCTGCCAGCGACTATAATTATTTCTAGGGATGTTACACGAAGCAGTGGAGTTTGGGAGGATACTTCCCCGCAGTAGGAGTCTACGTAAGGTGAAGCCGAACCTCGCGTATGTGGCGCACACTTGTAGAGGGAGCGACCGTTATAAAAGGTGTACGAAAACGAAATTTCGGGGGCACGTGGTTGTTTGCTTAGATGTGGACTTGGGTCTCGCACCAGTACAGAAGCATCAATCTTTCGTCGGGGAGAACCGAAGAAAACCTGTTTTAAAACGAGCGAGACGAATACCGCATCGAACCTGGCGATTGCCTCCGAAGCTTCGTCTGAATGGCGTGCCAACAAGGATGGATGGATAAATGGATGGATGGATGGATGGATGGATGGATGGATGGATGGATGGATAGACGGATGGAGAGATGGATGAATAGATGGATGCGTACGGCTGAATAATTTTAAACGGGCCAGGGGTTGCGCCTCCCAGCCAATGTTTTCTTTTTTTCTTTTCTTAGTTTGTTTTACTTTTAAAGGTTTATTCTAGCATACAAAGCATTTGAATCTCTAGAAACTGCGCCACTGCGCGGATGTACGGCACTCTGCTGTAGGCAAGAAGGCTCGAACACACGCGAGATATTGGCGAAAATATAAATAAAGAAACCGCATACAGGACAAAAAAAATATAGTAGAAATTGAAAATTGTTTTTAGGTTCGGCCGTCTTACATTCCGGTATTTTTAGGGGCTCTGCACGTCCGTTGAACTTGGTGCCTCGGGCCACGGTTACGTCGCTGTCGTCAAGTCGTTCCCATATTTAATTCGTTTCCAGAAACTACAGCCGGTGAATAAGTTACGCTAAGAATAGCCACCCGACATTCACCGATATATTTTGTTATTTTTCTTTGCGGGGCAGTTATTTTGGTGTTTAGAGACAGAGCGGGCGCAATAGACCGTTTTCAAAAGTTCATCGAGCAACATTGACGGTCGCCATTGCTTGGACACGAAGCGCGGGATTGGATACGAGTCCTCGCCGAACGCTGACGTCACACTCGTATCCAATACGCGCTTGCAGAGCACGTGATCAAGCGATGGCGATCAAAGCAATGGCGCGGACCTTTTGAAAAGGCTCTATTGGTGATCGTTGCGATTCGTGACTTTGACTTCCTGGTGTTTGGATGCGGTATCAACACGCTCAGGCGATATCGTCCTTTGCTGTTCTCCGGACCGTCTTAACACTTCTTTGAGGATAGAAAAACTGTTTTCTGCGATTTCAGATATAAAGCTACAGAGAACTGGACAACAACGACTTTAATCTGCAAATGTCCGACGTGTCCTTACGCTGAAGCATCGCCTGCCCTGTGGCTTTATGCGGAGCTCAAGTTCGTCTGCTTCTTTTGCGGTGGTTGTGGTGACGTCAGAGACGCGAGCTCTGATTGGCTCTGATCGGAAGGATAGTGGGTAGACCTCAAGGCAGGTAGCTTTGAGGTCTACCCACTATCCTTCAATCAGAGCCAATCAGAGCTCCGCGTCCCTATGACGTCACCGCAACCCCCGCAAAAGAAGCAGACGAACTTGCGTCCCTCATTGGTCGGGTATCAGTCTGCTTCCGGTGGCGGCGAAGCATCGCCATCTTCGAGCCGAACCGACGCCGGGGGCCTATGCCCGTTATGCTTGGCTCTCGGTTTCCTCCAACGCAAGACTGGTCTATTGTGTTTTAAGTCATCCGTCAGCAGTATATGGGTTGTGTCGTGTTTCTTTAAGAGCCATATATTAAGCTCGTTCCCGGTTACCTTGTCTGTTCTTCCTTCGTACGCGCCGCGTCACCATCCCGTTCATACGCTTCGCGGACGTTCGGTGCGTCACGCGATTTGCGCTCGCGTAAGCTCCGCAATTTTCAGTTCTAGTTGACGCCTCTTGGTATTTTGCCGGTGCGCAACGATATCAGCTTCTAATTCGCAGCTGAGAGGCTTTCCGTAGAATATTCTGATAAGCGAGCGTATAGATGAGTGCCATCGTTGCCAGTGTTTTCGAAGAAAAGTTTCGTTTAGATTGTAAAGTGAGCTAAAGCCCTTCGTCCGAGAGTTGGTGTCAAGCGAGAGGGCTTGATCGAAGCGATCGCTACTCCTGATATGGGATGGCCACACCGCGCGCGCTTACCGCCTGCCTCCACTCTCTCAGCAGTGAAACAGCGATTGTGTTCTCCGAACATCTAGGAAGCCGGAAAGTTACCAGAGAGAAATAAAGTAAATGAAGCTTGTGCGAGTTTGCTGGCATTAAAACCGGCGCCGGCACTAACGTTTGTCATAACGTTGGAGCCGTCTATTTCGTAACGGAAGGTTACGAAATAAACATCGAGCGACTCGGCGTCAGGCGGCTCTTCGCGAATGGTGAGCTTCAACGAAGAAAGGGTAAAAGCACAGGCGACCTGGTGAAGATCTTCCAAAGTAACCGGAAACACGCTAAAAAATAAACGGACAAAACAACAAGTTTCGAAAGGTGGGCTTGCTCGTTTAAATAGACTTAACTCAATCGATTGGCCGTTCCTAACGGCTTTGAGATCTCGGCATTCATCGTCTTCATCTCATTACATGAAAATTAATGAAAGCTAGAGAGACAACAAAACGAGCTTTTTCATACAAGGAATAACATTTATTAGAAGGCATGAAATAATAAATTCATTCACTTCGCGGTTTGGAGAAGAATGCAGCAGAAAACGCTTCACACATGCGCCGTCCCCGTCTTCTGCCTCAATTATTCACATTACACATTATATATGAGCTTTGTGCAGCAAGTAGTTTGCTAGTTTTCGTCGCTAGTGCTACGAAAACTCCATTTAATAAAGAAGTATCAAGATGAAACAAGCATTCTTAGCTCAAAAAGACGGGGGCCTTCTTTGGGCGTCCACAATTGTTGGGCTTCATTTTATTCAACCATATTTCGCGACGTTTTTATTTTCTTTCTCTCTTTAGAATCATAAAAGAAAAAAAGAAAAACAACGAAAACTGTGACGATTGTGATTGGAGCACCCAACCGCTCAACAACCGACCATTTTCTCACCAGAAAACCTAAAAATACGGCTGTGTACTCAGGATACCACGCGGCCCTGCCTGGTATATCCTGGGATCGGTAATGGTGGGCAGGCCCGCGCCGTTCCCCCGGCGTTTTCCGTTGCTAGGCGGTTGCTAGGCCTGACGTCAGTTCTACGGAAGGAGTCTGGCAGGAGCGAAGGTACGGCGAGAGGTCACCGAAGACAATAGATGTCCAGACTCTTCCCCTATGTATGGCTCTGGGCGTCCCAGCTCCTGGCTGCCCAAGCGTCCGTGGACTGTCGAGCTGGAGAGCGACCTCCAGCGGAACAGGTCGTCCGCCACAACCAGAGGTCGTCTTCGACATCGTCGCTTTAGGACGTCTTCCTTGAGGTCGTCCTTAAAATCGCCCTGGATGTCGTTCTAGACGTCGTCCTCAACGTCGTCCTTGAGGGTCGTCCTAGAGATCGTATTGGATGTCGTCCTCTAGGACGTTGTCGAAGATGTCGCCCTTGAAGTTGTCCTACTTAATGCTATCGCAATTCACAGAGAACCAACAATAGTGGTTACTGCAGGAGTTTCTTATCTGCTGGCTTGCTCGTTTGCTCGCTTCAACGCAACGCGCTTCTGTCTGATTGAAACGTCGATGGACGCTGTTCCGGCATCCGTGATTCCAGAATCTTCGCTCATCGCTCTGCACTGCGACGCCGAGCTCGCGTCCTCTGTGGCACGGGCAGTTCACTCGACTCTCAAGCGCGACTCGGCGAAGTGTTAACCCCTCTCGTTTCTTGCGCCACCCACACGTAGTTCTACGGAAATTTAAGCAGCATAGTACCTCTATGCAAAGACCAATTTTTTTTTCCTATAAACAGTGCGCGCAGCCTACCCACGCCGTTTTCCAGAATTAAACCCTAAACTCGACGCAAAGATGTACCTTTTTTTATCTCATTGTACTTTGTGCAACGCTCTTCTATGGAAAGTTAATCTCCAATTTTGATCTTTGTGTCGCCCCGTTCGTTCAAACCAGTCAATCTCCGCGAGCAAGTTTATTTATATATAATATATATATATATATATATATATATATATATATATATATATATATATATATATATATATATATATACACTTTTTTTTGCGTTCGCAAAAATGAAGACGGAAGATATCTCACACACGGGGAGTACTTTAGTAATATTCGCGTAGGCAGTGGCGCGGATATTTTTAAGTCGGCTGCTCTTCACAAACAACACAAGCGATTAAAAAAATAAAAAACGATCATTGTATAGCCACTTTTTTTTATTAGCCCTAATTTGATACATGTTTTTTTTTTGTCAAGCAGTGAGAACGCGACGCTACTGGTTTCTTTACTTTTGTTATTTTAGCCTCTTTAAACAGCGCCCCACCGCGGTTTGTGTTCTCAGTGATTCTCTCAAAGAAGAAAACGACGGCTCGCTCGCTTCATCCGATCCCCTGAGCACACCGGCTGGAAACGAGAGAGGTCGAGAAATCACGAGAGACCAAGAAGGGGAAAGAAAACGCGGGGAAAGGGAAGCTAGCACCGAGAAACCCAGGGACTTTAGGGACTTTCGGAAGAGAGAAAGGGACAGAGTCGAGGAACGCACCGACCGGATCTCGTCGTCATGGCAACCGAGAAACGGCGAGTTTGTCTCTTTAGCTCGCTTCCTCGTTCTTCCACGTATCTCTCCCCCGCTTTCCCCAATCTCTCTCCCCATTAATCCACGCCACCCGGCCCTCTCCCTCTTACAAGTCGTTCTCACTCCTTTAACGGAGATCACGGGGAGCAAAAGACCACGCGTTGTCCCCAATCCCGGAATGTTGGTGCGGTGTTGGCAATGACGCTGTCTGTACCTCCTCCTCTCCCTCCCTTATCCCTTCCCTCCCTACTTCCAATCACAACCTCTTTTCCTTCTTTCATCCCTTCCACCCTCTTCGCCTCTCGCTGCAGCTTCCCCACCCCCTTTCCCATCCACGAGAGCTCCCAACTTTTTGTTGTTGTTGTTCCCTTACGTTTTGTTTTTGTTACTTGGTTCCTGGTTTTCTTCGTTTCTTACCCTTCCCCGTTCCTCGGCTTCGTCTGCGTCCCCAACCGACACTGTCGTCTGCTATGCTCCGTTTCACTTCACGACGAACCGCGGGGAACGCTAAGAGCCAATCGAAGCCAATCCACTGCCGTCTGAGTATCACGTGACCTCCAGGAAGGGCGCAGTGAAGCACGGGGGGGGGGGGGCAGATAGTCACGTGACATGTTCACGACATTCGATTGGCTGGGATGACTCGTCTAGCGTTCGTTGCGGTCCATCGTGAGGCAAAACCGAGTATAGTGCAGGGGGATCACTTGTTCTGACTTCGTTTGCTAAGCCTTTTCTTTTTTTGTGTGTGTTTTCCCGATTTGACCGCACGTCGCGAGTAACCGCGTAATGTAACACCGTTTGCCGGTTATTAATCGCGCTTCCTCCGGTCCTCTATAATCATGCGATGCCTTTCTTTTTTTAATCTTTTTTTCGGTGTTTGGGATATCTGTCTGGTTATAGGGAAGCTGCGCACTGTTGCCAACGCATTGCCTCACTCGGAGACAGCTATTCTTAGAAACCGCGCCGGCGAACGACTCTCTCTCTGTCCGCAAGCTTGTAATACGTTGTGGTAGATAGAAAAAAAAGGGGAAAAGGGGGGGGGGGGGGAGGCAGGCGTCGTGGAGTTGCCGCGATGTAAGATGCCGACTTGGGGCTTCGGTCTTGGCTGACGCATTTTTTCTTCTTCTGTTTTTTTCTTTCACCCGATTAACTAAACCAATCGTCGGCTCCAGAAGTCGTCGCCGTAAGCAAATCGTGATGAGGCGACGATCGCGTATAGTGATCGTGTGACCTTGTGCATCGTTTTGTTGTGTCTGTGAGCAAGAGTGGAATGACGCGCGGTGTCGGCTGCAGATGCGATGGCAGAAAATTGTCTGCTGACTCGCCTCCAGAGTTTGGTGGAATCATGTTTGCTTCATGGACGCTTCGGACATTTGTGCAAACCGATTTGTTTGACGAATGTGCATGGACGCCCGAGAGAGTGTCTCCAGGACTGTGTTTTGTACGATGTGTTCGCAGTGTGACCGCGGCGTACAAGCTTCCCGTAACCAAGCGTAACAAATCAGAACGCAGGCCATAATACGCGCACGACACTTTTTGTCTTTCCCGAGATTATCAGACTATTCGAGACGATTTCAATTTTATTGTTATGCGCATTTTTTTTTACAACGTAAAGGTTGTTATTGGGCGTAAAGGTTGTTATTGGGCGAATCGTGGCAAAAAATGTTTCCTAACAGGGTAAAAAAAAGAAGCTTACATAGCAAAATGCTTGTCGTTGTCCTCCCACAGGTTTGAAAACGTGGAAGGGATGAAAAAAGTTTCGAAACCCTCTGTTTGGATATCAATCCTCGAAACCTTTGTTTTGCATCCGCGCTATCTTAATTTCAGATTTGTAACTTCTTTGTTGTTATTTTCGTACTTGACTGTGGCAAATATCTGTTGCATCAACGGTTGCATGCACCCCCGTGGCGTTGATTTTTCTAAGGATGTGTTAGGGGACAATGATGTAATTTTTACTTACAGACCGTTAAAATATTAATGAAAAAAAAAGTTGCGTTCGTGCCCGCCACGTGTACATTTCCGAGCGGCGGACTTCGCTTGGAGACGAGGGAAATATCAAACGAGATTGACATACGAATCACATTTTTACAGTGATATTTCTTCCCACCACTAGACATGACGTTCGTCGTTGATGTTGATCCTTGTCACAGATCGCCCTCCGCCCGCGGCAATCGAACCTGTGGGTCCGCTGCGTACAAAGCGCAGTCGTTACCACAGAGCGAGGTTACTTTTTTTTTCTTCTTCTTTATTACGGAGCAACGTTACCAGATTAGCCCGCCGTAGATCCTGGCAAGTTTCTTCTCCCTATTTTTTACAGAAAGAGAGCGACGCTTTGTTATTTTACAAGAAAAAACCGACCTGTGAAATACACCTTTGACGAAAAGTTTAGATTGCTACGAGCACGCGTCGATTTTTGCGGTCCATTTTAGATCGAGCCTGATGACTTGGGTCACCCTATATATATCCGCCTATAAAGCCCCTCGATTTGTTTCCGTCATTCCTCCGAACCGGCTCGCGTGCGGACAACAAAGAAAAGATCGATTTCGAACGCTCCTCTTCCGTTGAGCTTGTCAACTGGTAGAACGGTGCGTGAACGGGACGCCGATATCTAATGACTTCGCCGTGACGTGTTGCACCTATCGCTGTGACTAGAGCCCCTAAGTGAGCTACGCTTATAGTATCGGCACTCTGTTCCCGGACATTCGGCGAGCAAGTCGTCTGCTGCTTGCGCAGGTTTTGCGGGAACGTGAGAACGACGCCGAGCTCTGATTGGCTTTGGTTGAGAGGATAGTGAATAGAACTTAATGCTAGATGCCTTGAGGTCTACCCACTGTTTTGTTTTACCCATCAGCCAATAAGAGTTCGACGTTCTGACACCGTCGCAACCCCTGTGCAAGACGCAGACAAACTCACCCTCCGCATTGTCGTGGGCGCCGCCATCTTGGTGCTTAGTACAAAGCAGACGCAACTGCCGATCGTCATGATTCAAAAGTGCGGCTTCCTCAGCGTTAGATTTGCTGTTAGGAAGCTCATGTAATATTGCTTCGCTCTGTCGCAAACTGTTTAAATACTTGTGGAGGACGGAAAAGCGTTTACTGTGATTTCAGATGAAGCTTAAGAGTAACTGGCAACCATGATGTTAAGCCACAGGATGGGTAAGTGTCGTTACTCTGAAGCGTAGCTTATTTAATGGCACTTAGTTCTGGCTATACTCCCTTCACCTTTGAGCTGAAACTGGAGCCAATACGACAAGCACGAGGGCACGAGGTCCTTGCTTTAAAACGTTTTCTCGCAGCATGAGCGCTCGTGCTAAAAATGCACGTATCGAAGACAGGAGCGCGGGTTAGCTCGCGCTTGTAGCTTTGGCGGTAGTGTCAGCTTATGGGTGAACAGGGTATAGTAACTACTGTTTGTTTTTTTCTTTTTTGCTGGCATTGCTTTAGAGATTTGATCCCATCTGAAAGAGGGCCATTAATAGTTACGGAGATAATTATAACAATTGTAATTTTAATGGTAGTTTATCTGTGTTTGTTTCACATATGTGGGATTCCGTCTCACGAAAGCACACTCATGCTGGTGTGTGAGAGCGGGCAGTCCGCAGTAGAATACGGCAGTACAACGAAGAAGTGGACGCATCTCACTGGATTTTTGAGTAGATAGGTGGGCCAATATGGAGCACCGTTTGTATGTGTTTATTTTTCTTTATTTTATTTCAGAGTTGTACAGCGTGGGCGAAATGGATTGAACGCACTAAACTGACCGCATAAATCGGTTTTTAACTTATAGGGCTATGATTTACTACAGAGGTGCCTGAAGTTAGTGGAAGCTTTCGCTAAAATTGTGTAAAAATTGGCTCACCTGAGTAAATCAAGAAAAATCAATAACTATGTTTTCCCTATACTTTGAATGTACACTAAAAATAATGTGTGTTACTGTCGCTCTCATTCGGGCCAAATAACAGAAGAATAGGTAAACCTAATATATTTTTTTTCAATTTCACAATTTTTTTTAATCGCAGTAAACGCCAAAATAGCCCCCAGCGTTTTTCTGATGAATTTGGAGTTAATGCTTTATTTTTATAGACAAAACCAGTTTTGATTTTCTTTCTTTTGACTACGGAGGTTTCGTGTACTCATACTCTTAAGTAACGAATGCGCCAGCTTCGAGCAACTCTTCAGTAAATCCCAGAGCGATAAGTTAAGAAACCGACATGGCGGTCAGTTTAAAGTGCGCTCAGTCCATTTCGCCCACGCTGTACACGTGTTCACGTTTTTTTCGTGGTCGCCTTTTGGGTGCGCTGTCTACTCATCGACTGAAAGCATGTTCTACCATCTAGCCCCAGCTCCAGTCTTAACAGGTTCAATTGAAATGTCTTTCTCTTCAAACACGTACGATCATAGTGCACTTAAATAGAGAAAATGCTAAGCCTGGTCTTGCTGTATTTTGACATTTTTCTACGTGATTCTACATGCTTTCGCGTTTGCGTCGACATTCTTGTCTCTTTCATGTACCGCTACATTTTTTATGCTTCAATATTTTTTGTTTCTTAATTAAAATTGATTCCCTCGCTTTACTTAAGTATGATTGGCACTTTACGGGTGCTTTCCGGCGTGTTACAGTGAACGAATACCTAGAACTCCACCCATTAATCTAAGCTCGAAAGCTAAAGCTAACAATAACAAAAAAAAAATGAAAGAAACGCGCGTGTTTCCGACGGCCACGCCCTCTGTTGGCAACACCGATGACAAAATGAGAGAAAACCAGCGTGCCTAGATTTAAAGAGTGTTTCCAACCGCTCGATCGGCGGTCTCGTGTTTTTTATGGACCGCGTTTGCAACACCATCTGCGAAGAGGCGACGAAAAGGTCGATCGCCCGCAAGCGTCTCCGTGCACGCATTGCTTGGAGTATTAGTGTTAGTACTAGCGTTATTGCTCAGCCTGGATGGATGGATGGATGTGACTGGCTTTACCATTTGTAACGGGCGGTAGCTTGCGCCACCTCTCCGCCCGCTTTCTCCCTCGCTGCGCGACAACTCGCGCATGCGCATGGACGACCAGTCTTCGCGGGCGAAGGTGTCTGCCATTGAATTGTAAACGCTCTTCGTGGTTTGAGTTTCTCCCCCTCGTATATAGACCATTCTCGCCTAGTATGTATAGACCCACCGGTCGGTGCTCCGTGTCTTTGACGTCTCGGACAACTTCCGGTTCATTAAAAGAATGAACAAAAGCCCAGCTTAACACCGCTGCTTGAAATGTGGATGAAACGTTTAACCACCGATTCTCCACAGGTAAACGAGAGAAAAAAATGAAGAAGCGCGAGATTGGTTGAAGTTTTTTACGAATATTCTAGTCAACCAACTTGCCTCCTCCGAGACGTACAGCCGAAGGCCCTCGTTAAAATCTCCAACTGTGTTGTCTGTGTAGCATATATGTTTTATAGCACTTGGTATCCCAAATATTATAACAAAATAATAGTTTTCCTTCGCGAAGTTATTGCATTCACAACTTGTTCCTCACCGTGTTTTTGTTTCTCCTTATTTTCAAACTTTTTGTTTTTATTGGCAACAATGAAAAGGTGACGCCAGCGGCAGGCAGGGGTTTATTCCTAGGACTGTAGGTTTTGTTCCCAACTTGGAATAGGGAGTATTCACTGGCGGCCATAGCTGTGTGCGCGACTGCTGAGCGCGTGCTGACGGCGATCTTCCACAGTTCTTTTGCAACGTGCATTCCGCACCATCAAGACTGCTGGTCTTAGCAGCCTATTAATGTGAGCTTGTTCTGAGCATGCGCTTTAAACATTGACCTCAAATATGGCGTCCAGTGAATACTTCCTATACAAGCAGTTTCACGGTGTCGAATGAATGCTTGGGAAGCTCGCCCCAGCTCCGCGCAGCGGCACGAAACAATTTGCGCGGCATAGTCCATTTTTCAGACTGCCTGCTCGACTTGATTCGACTGGCAAGTCTTCTTTCCACTGACGTCACAGTACTGAGATGTGCGGGCATATTTGAATGTTGGTTTCGGCATCATTTTCATTTTCCGACTTCGCAACAACTATTTTGCATTTCGCGATACTAAATAGCATACCAGAAATAGTAAAAGCCGGGGATATATAAAATATAGTTAGTCAGGGTCGCGTTCTACTCATGGTCCCCGATTTGCCTGAAAATTTTCTAAACACACAAACAAACATCGCTGTAATAGTATCCCAAAGCACTTTCAGCCTTTCCACTCTGGTGAAGAAGGAAGACGAGAGCTTACCATGATGGGAACGAAGTAACGGCCGCAAGTCGACAAGAAAGAAATGAGAAAGGCTCGAAAGAGTTGCCGCCATCTATGAGCGACGGTGGCAAGCAGACAACCGGTAGGCCGGTTGTCTGGTTGCCGCCGTTGGGGATCGGTGGGCTAGCGCACACGAGCTCGGAGCACGTGGAGCGAAAGGTCGCGCTGCAGAACCCAGGGATCCTGGGTTCAATCCCCACCCCTGCCCGTTTCGATCTGGATGAGCATCGTATCAGGCGTGCGGTCGTGTATCACTACTGCGTGGTGCACGTTAAAGGCCCCGAGCTAGCGGTTGTACTGCACTGGCTAAATTTCTCATCTACAGCTGGGAGACTCGTCACCCGTTGAGGCAGACCAAGTTCTAGGCTGGATAAACATACACACACACCCTTTTTTTTTTGGCCGCCGTCGTTTATAGATGGCGGTAGCTGTCTAGAGTTTCGTGTCATTATTTGTTTGCTGACGGACACGATACTGGGGAGACTAGCCCTTAACAACTCCGTTGTAATATTCGGTCAAAATATTGTTTTCGCGAAGTTATTGAATTTACAATTTTGACCCTCACCATGTTTTTTGTTTCTTTCAAACTTTTCTACTTGCAACAAGCAAAAAAGTGGCGCCAGCGGCAGGCAGGGGTTCACTCTTTGGACTGTAGAATTTGTTCCCGAGTGATTCGAAGCTGTTTCACGGTGTCAAATAATGCTTTGGAGGCTCCAGTGCCCGCGCACCAGCATGAAACAAATACTTAACATAGTCTATTTATTTTTTCAGACTGGCTGCTCGACTGGCAAGCCTGCCTGCCATTGACGTCACGGCACTGAAAAGTGGGAGTATATCTGCATTTCTTTTTGCTTAATTTTCGCTTGCCGATTTTACAATAACTATTCCTAATTTCGCGATACTAAATAGCATACCGGAAAGGGTAAATGCCGGGGATTCAGAAAATAAAGTTAGTCGGGGTAGGTAAAAAAAAAAAAAATTGCCGGAATAGCTTAGATGTAAACGGATCCTTGTACTCACTACAAGTAATCAAATTACTTGTAATATATTACTTTTTGGAGTACTTTTGTAATCATTTGATTACAAATATCTTTATTAGAAAGTAATCGGAAAATGAATCTAATTACTTTTAAAAGTACTAAAATTACTTGTAATCGCTACCATTTTCTCCTTCCCCTTCTTAACGTCGCCCTTTGTTCGGTCAAGTGTCCTACGAAGAAATCCTCGAACCAAATCTCCGAGAGGAGGATATGGTTCACCAAAATTATTAGATTAAGAACGCAAAAAGCTTAAAAAGGGTTTCGCTTTTTCGTTTTTTTTTTTTTTTCTAAAAATTTAAAAGTGTTTTTTTTTTCTGCAGACTTGGGTGTTGTTTGGTGTTAACACTTTGTGTCAGACAAATGATGTTCAACCAACTAGCTCCCAAATTAATTCTGATGCGAAGAAAATAGGACACGACCAGGGAAATCTCCAACTTCTAGGGAACGCGCGCGTCAAACCCCATTCTTGAAAGAAGTCCCGGTACCGATAAGAGAAGGGAACGGGACAACGGACGTGGTTCCCGTAGAGAGACAGAGCAGCCTCGCGGTCAGTTCACTGCGGGCTGTGGGCGGTGTTCCCCGGTGATGTTCCGTGCCACGTCTAAGAATTCCCTTTCTTGGGTACGAAAATTCCCTACTTGAGGTATTTCTTCTCCGCAAAGTTTTGAAATATCTCTGAATATTTCTTTGCTTTTTTTTACCTTTTTTTTGTAGCAGATTTTTGTGCTCATGCACTTTCTATCCTTTAAACTTTTGTACTTAATATTCCCCGCAATCGCGTTAAAATTCCAGTTTCCCTCTTCACCGAAATTGAGATCGAAAATTTCCTGAAAAAAAACGAAAATTCCTCGCGTGGGACATTGCTGCTTTCTGGGTCAACGCAAAAGAAGGTCGTATATAAAAGTTTCTTCCCGCGAAGCTTGGTTGTTTTTTGTAGCTCTAATTCGGGGTTTTTCGGTTTTTCCCGATTCTGGTTGAACCCACACCGGACGGAGCTAATTTTCGGAGCTTTTTGGTATTCACCGAAAACACGGTGAATACTTATATTATGGTGATTTGAATCCAGTAATGGACAATACCAAAGAACAAGATTTCAAACCGACAGAACATTTGTCGTTTTGAAAATCTGACGTATAATCGGAAAAGCAACGGATGCTTTTTTTGTTTTTTTAGGTAATGGAGGCGTTTACAGCAATAACACCTACAAGGCAGTGCCCGCGCGTGACGTCATCGCTACGGGTTCTCCGACCCTCCCCAAGCGGCAAACGCGATCAAGCTCGACGAAAGTCTCGAATCTAGACTCTCTAGACCAGTGCTTTTTTGTGCTCGTGCACAGAGAGCCTGTATTGCAGAGAGTATCCCAACTGCCCGATCGTGGGTCACGTGGTTTATGGAGCGCGTCTGCAACGCCAGCTGCGAGAAGGTGACACGAACGTTGGTCGTCTGCAAACGCCTCCGCCTTTTTGCCTGCTTTCCACCTGACGCACTTGCAACCAATCTCCGCAGCAGGATTTCCGCCATTGAATTGCAAAACGCGTCCCCGTGGTTTGAGTTGGACCCTCTTTACAACTTAGGCTCTCTGAAAGAGTTAACGGACACCGGTGGCTCCACCTGTTTATCCTTGCGCGAAGCTCCCTTCCCCTCATCCCGTCTTCGTTCGTTTTTCCTGTTGCCTCTTTTGGGGAGGGTCAACGTCGTTATTTCAGTCGCCCTTCGTTAGCAGCTGCTCCTTTATCGATCAGCAGCAGTTTCCGCCGTCCCCTAATAGCCGTCGCACGGATAAAGCAGCGAGAAGGCTTCGAGTTTATTACGCGGATGGCTGAACGTTGCTTTAACCGGGGTTTTCGCGTACTTAGTGCCCGGAACGTGCCTGCGACTAGTGTGTTTACCGCATCCCCAAAAAAGTGGTCCCTCGATTTCCGCTTGCGTTGACGTCATAGGTGTGTCACGCTGTCGCCGGTCGCGGTTCGGGTGGTGTCACAGCTAGCAGGGGTCACGGTTCTGGCAGACGCCCGTTCTGTTGCAGGTCCTTCTCGAGCTTGACAGTCCGCGGAAGTTCCGGCAGCCAGGAGATGAGACGCCGCGACGGCAGCGACGCTCGCTTCAAATCGTACTTTTTTTTGTCTAGGTTTTCTGCGTATAAGCGTCAGGATCTCGACGTCCGACAGCCCGACACTCGCTCGGGCTTTTCTTACGTTGTTTGTTGTTACTTCGGGACCGTTTTGTATGCGTGGGAGGGATAGGGCGTCAAACACAACAGTCGGAAAGGCGTTCGAGTTGTTACGCGTCGTCGACTGGTCTGTTTAGCGTCATGTTGGTCTGGTTTCTGTCTGCCAGAGGGAGCTATGCGGAGCGGAACTTCGTCTGCTTCTTTGGGTTGCGTTGATGTCAGAACGCTGAGCTCTTATTGGCTGATTGAAAAAAATAGTAGTAGACCTCAAGGCATCTGAGCATTGAGGTCTACCCACTATTTCTTTTTTCCTTTTCAATCAGCCAATCAGTGCACGGCGTCGTTCTGACGTCACTGTAACTCCTGCCGAAGAAGCAGACGAACTTGCTCTCCGCATAGCGTCCACGAGACGCGACCATGTAATGCTGACGTGAAACGGAGTCTACGTCCCGTCATGTACGGTCCACGGGCGTAAACCTGCGTCTGGCAGCGTTAGCGGGAGGGCTCGGAGTTTTCTTCGATTCCCGATTCTCCGAAATTCGTATTTTATTTTTGCGGTGTTTTTTTTATTTAAAAAAGTAATATCTGGGTGTAAACGTGCGCTGGGTTGAGTTGTAAAGGGTTTATAGGGGCGATGCAACGATTTTTATACTTTGCGCAAATACCGCTTAGAACGGATCCCTGACGTTAATGACCCGTGAAACACCCGTTCGTATTTCACCGCACGCAATCGAAGTCGCAGAAAAATTGATGAAAAACGAGCAGCGTTCACTCCCTGAAGTCGCAGCCAGAACGAGCGGCCACGTGATCTGGAGCCGATTATATGCCGCCAATGTCAATCATAGCCGCGCGCTGGGGTTGACAAGGCAATGGACACGCGCTGAGTTCCAGACAGCGTTATGGTTCGGCTATTGTCGTCATTGCAGCGATTGGACACGGGCCACCACCCGAATGCTTCTCGAGCTATCGATTATCACGAGCCCAAATCGAGTGCTCACGCATGGCTCGGGTCCAATCTATGAGCCGCATTCAAATATCGTCACTGGAGGATACTGCGATCCGCCAGTTACGTCACCAAGTTTCGCGAAGGAGAGATTGAATGAAAACGCTCGCTTTGGTCTCTTGAAATTACACCGCAACAAAGAAGTTTCTTGGTCAGTTGCGTTGCGTGCGAGTATCCTTGAGTCCCACTATACTCCGTTTCACCTTATGTACCGCAGCGAAGGCTAGAAGCGCGAGCTCACAGCGTTGGCCGCGGCCCTAATGCACGAGAGCTTGTGCTGTTGAGATGTGCCCCAGAGCAAGGAGCTCGCGCTTGTAGCCTTGCCTGCGGTACATCATAAGGTGAAACAGGGTATAGTACGCCAGTAAGCTCGTGTAAAGTTAAAAACATTCCAATTGAATATCGTTGCACCGCCCCTTTAATGTAGAGGCTTCCAACTGCCCGCCCCTTCTTCCCCCTTAAGACCTGCGCCGCCCCCCCTCCCCCCCCCCCAAGCGTCACCAAGACAGACGTATAGTTGAAATACGACCGTCTACGTATGTACACTTCGCGGCACTGTTAGCGCGAACACGACATCGGCCCTTTTTTCGTATTTTACTTTTCAAGGGTATTATTGGGAGGCGCTAAGATTTACAGCCTAAATTAGTGTCCCAACTAAGGGCTTTCCACGACAGCAGTAGTTTCGAGGACAGGCCTTAATTTATAAAAAAAAAGCAAATAAACAAAACAAAACGAAAAAAAAACCTGTTGATTGCTGTTTGCGTTAACAGTGTTTCCTTGCGTGTGCATGTGAGAAAGGGGTAAGAGATTTAGATAAAGATAACTGCAGCTGGATCCAGCCGAAAGATGCGAAAGCAGAAGCGTGACGGTCGCGGGCCCAAAGCAACCGGAACAAACAGAGACAAGATTTAAAAACAAAAGTAAAAAAGAAACCAAAAAGAGACTTGCTCCTGTGTTCCGCAATCTTTTTCCACTCGCCGTCCTCAAGGACTCGAGGGAAAGTCAACGCCTGTAGTTAACGCCCCGCTAATTACACCCACAAGGGGGCTTAACGCCGCATCGAGGCGCCCTCCGACGGGCATTCCCTCTTCCGCTGTTCACCCCTAGCCGACAGTGCGGCGTAGGCTATCGCGCTCGCCGGCACCAGTAGTACGCCTGTTTTTTCACCACGTGGTCCCGCTTCCACCCCGTATTCCCCACGCGCCGAAGAGACCGGGGTCACGTGACCCGAGGGAAGAAGGCCGATTGGTCCGCGCCGAGCTCGTAACTCCCCCCGCACCGTCAGCTCGGGTGCGTCCGTAGAGCGTAGGAACGTTGCCGTCGAAGGAGGAGAAAGTCCAGGCCTTAATATTAAAGCCACCCGCCGAGAAGAAGCAGACGAGAGGCGGCCGTTAAGGAGGGCCATAAATAAGTGATCGGGACAGGTGGAAGTGGGGAAACAAAAGAAAGAGCGGGACGCGGGGGTAACGAAGACTCATGCCTATTCTCGGGAGGCCCTGTCCCCCCTTCCTCCAAAGAAAGGGAGGCATTTTGCGCGAGAAGGCGAAAGCCGCGACGTCGTCGCAACGGCAGGCGCACAGACAGACGTGTCTCTTGGAAACGGATACCTGTATACGTCTGCGTTCATTCGAGTCGCAATCGCACTTCTCCTATGCATCGTAGGGAAGACACGGCGCTGCCCCGCAAGCGTGACAGAATGATTTGCGAAAATAGGCCTCAAGTATGTTCGAAGTACGTTTGCTTTACACACACACACACACACACACACATCATATATATATATGTATGTGCGTGTGTGTGTGTGTGTCTGTGTGTGTGCTTGAAACATGTGAGCAGACATTTTTAGCACGACCTATGTGAGCGTCTCGCAAGAAGGAAACACGCCTCTGACAATAGGGAGTTTTAGGAGCCGTTTTCGTACATCCGATACGGTACACGATGGGCCCTCCGGTACGAACTGCGCATGCGCCAGTACAGAAGACCCGCACATGCGCAGTTCGTATACCGCAGGGCCCATTGTACCATATCGGACATGCGAAAACGGCTCCCTAAAACTGGTCTAATAGGCAGCTTTAGGGAACCGTTTTAGGGAGGCGTGTCTGCGCAGATCATTCGTTCATCTGGTTTGACGCCAGGGGTTTCCCCAGGATTTAAAAATAGGATTGGGGGGGGGGGGTTAAGGGGGCATTGAGAATAGAGGAGTCGTTGCGAATTAAGGGGGTGTCTTCAGAAAACAAGGGGGGGTGTACACCCCCCCCCCCCCCCCTAGGGGTTGTGTAGGGAAATCACTGTCTGCAGCGAACATGGCGTCTTTTCAGAGTGGCGTATGAGCTGACTGGCATCGTGGGATGTTCTTGCATAAAAGAATCGCGAGAAACGTGCGAATGAAGGAGAAAATCGTAAACTGTGCTCACAAAAACTCGGAAGAAAAAAATTTTGATTTGGGGGAAAAGATGACAGGAAATTTACTAACGAATTGAATCAAGTTAGTGGGCGGATAGAAGAAAGGAAGTTGAACATCCAGATCTTCAAAGCCACGTGTAACGCAACGCGGATGATCGTTAAGATTTTAATCTATCGTAACACATTAGACATGTTCGCATCGTCGACCACTGAACATCCCTACAATCATTTTTTTTTTTAAATCGTTTCTTCTATTTGCTTTTAAGGCGAGAGAAATAGCTCCTTCACGGAAGGCCCATAGGTACAAAAGGCGACGCAATGCCGCCTGACACGGTACGCAAGGGCCGACTGAACCCATATGTTTATTTCTCATCGTTCTACGAACGCGCTCAGACGCCCTACCTAAAAAATATTATTTTACAAAAAAAAAAAAAAAAAGCGAGAGCAGTTTTTGCGAATGTTTCGGAGCCCTTTCGTGCCTTTGAGGTTTTTGCCATATATCTCTCGTATCTCAGCTTTGGGAGGCGGGAAGAGAGAGAGAGAGAGAGAGAAAGTGTAAAATAACGATGGCTTCCTTTCTTTTCTTTTCTTCGCAGTAGGAGGTAGAATGAAAGTTAGAAGAAGCACGAAAACGAGAATTTAAAAGAAGTAAAAAAAGAGAAAAAAAGAGAACAAGAGTGAGTATAGCAAAGAAAAGCGACGGGAAGAGCGGAGACGGGTAGAAAAGAAAAAGAAAGAAAACGAATCATAGAGAAATATATACTTAACTAGGACAAAAGAAAAATGAGGAAAAAACTAGTTTCGGACGGGTTCTTTTTAAAAGCCGGTTATGCGCATCTGTGTTTCTTAAGCGGAAATAGCAGTCGGAGCTTCCTTCAGAAACGAGATGAAGCGAAAGAGAGTGAGATAGAGGGATCGCAATATGGTAGAATTTATTTTAGAAAGAAAGGGAGAGAGACGAAAGGGGGTGAGAGAGAAGGAAGCGCGCAAAATAGCCAGAAAGGAAAAGAGAAAAAAAGAAACTTAAAATTCCTTTGACTGTTTCGTCGGTGCCTTTCATCTTAAGTTTGTCGAATGTAAAGCTAGCTCCCTGTATTTTTCTCCTCCTTTTTTTTTCTTTCGTAATTTTGCGTTTTTTGTGGATGTATAGTCTCATCCGCACACGAGCACAAGCGCGCGCACGAAACGGTGTGTTGCTCATCTATATGGAAATTTCGATAAGTGACTTGACGACACGTATTCATAGCTTCGATGCAACGCCAGAAAAAGAACGCGATAATGGACTGAATGCTCGTAATCCACCTTGCAGTCGAATAACGTGCATAAAACACGAACGAAAAAAGAAAAGAAGAAGCGTGCGGAATAATACGGCTTTATGTCGAGCGCGAAATATTGCTCGTGATTCTATGCCGAATAAACAAACCGTCGACGTCGTTAAAGATGAATATTTTAATAAAGATCGTTATCTTTTTTCAGCGACGCGAACCTTCGATATAACCAGTTTATCGTCACCGTTTGCCTGTCTGAGCTGACAGGTTATCGTCACCGTTTTCCACCCCTGAGCTTTCAGTGCGGCGGAAGCTGTGTGTGCTCGTTTGGCCAGTCGCACACGTTTGTTTTTCGTCACGCTCCATATCGACGCGGACAATTTTCGGCACTCCGCCAAAAGATTCCACATTGACGTCACGACTCTGACGTCACGGCGCGCATCACGTCACCTGACATCATGACGTGACATTGTCATGTCACGTTGCACAGTGACGCCACGCGACTTAATGACGTCAGGAGACTCCGTGACTCACGTGATTTCATGACGTCACGTGGCAGCATGGCGGCACGTAGAGACATAAACGTGAGACTGACGATAATGGAAACAATAAAAACAAAGCGTTTTCGCTAATTATGCAAGAAAGGTTCTCGGGCGATAAACCCAATGAAGCTAGGTGGTTGTGATTAAGCCGTGAGGCGCGCGATTTTGGAAGTGTTCTTCAGTGACCGCAAGGTGGTGTTGGTTTCCGTCCAATAACATTGCATGAGACGCTCGGGCAGCCACACCAAGGACACAGAGCCGTATATAGGAAGCGAGCATGCCGGCCGTGTCGCGGCGGTCGCCTATTGTTCGCCGCGACCTAGCGGTAGCCGCCGCAGGAGCATCGGGGAGCAATGGCGACGAACAGCACGGCCGACAGTGTCCCCGTCGTGATTACGACGGAATTTAAGGCAGTTACGAATTCGGAAAGTTCCTTCGGTAGCCGGTGCCGCCGGCGCTGAATCATCGGGAAGTAATAGCAACGAACAGCACAGAGGACAGTGGGCGATTACGAATCCGGAAAGCGTCTTCGGTAGCCGGTGCAGAATCATCGGGGTGAAGCAATGACGATGAGCAGCACAGTGGACAGTGTTCCCGTAGTGATTACGACGGGGTTTAAGGCGTTTACGAATCCAGAAAGCTTCTTCTGTGGTAGCAATATGACGAAGGGAAAGCTCCTTCATGAATCTGGCTGCGTGTACGACGTGAAGGAGGTCCGTTTCGACGGACAAGTGGATGTCACGGAGCGCCGTACTCCGCAAACAAAATTAAGCGCGCCCGCAAAAAAATTTGTTGGCGCTGAGTGGACTGCGGTAATTATATGTACGTTTATTTCTGAATCAGCTTGACAATAACTAGGCGATTTATTTCGCGCCGTTCCGCGATTCCCACTACTATCTTCCTGTAGGCTGATGGAAACATCCAAGGGTAGGCTTAGGTGGGCGGCCGCATTCCGCTTCTCGATTCCGGTGAAGTATTTGCTGCATACTTTAGGGTTTGCCGTCGGTGTCGATGCTGTTCCATCGTCGCTAGAATAGAAACAGGTTAATTGTATTATTCGTCAGCAGCTTAAACAAAGCGCGAACTGGAAGGTAAGAAACGCCACTAACCTGTATGGACGCACAACTCGCACCCGTCGCGCAGTACTCCGTCTCGTACGGCTTCGAAGGGACGATGTGGTACTTCGTGCCGTGCGCGATCTTGCACGTACTGTTGCAGTCGACCACTCAGCAATTGTTGCGGCTTTCTTGGTGCGGAATAGCCATCTCAGAAATTACAGCGCTAACCCGCCACAATGC
This sequence comes from Ixodes ricinus, assembly GCA_037355805.1. Taxonomy (NCBI): domain Eukaryota; kingdom Metazoa; phylum Arthropoda; class Arachnida; order Ixodida; family Ixodidae; genus Ixodes; species Ixodes ricinus. The sequence goes on from JAZHYW010013352.1 coordinate 70,599, forward strand.
ACAACCAACGCAGCGGCTGACAGAAGCTCCCCGGTACAACTGACCCGTTTGCCGCTAGGGGCGCCCTGGTCGGGGCTTGAATTAGATCCGCACGGTTCCTATGTACAGAGTTTGGCCATTCGTTGGGAAGTATAGGAGACAAATGAGGAGGCGCCATTGGCCGAAAGCGGGCTGGGCGTGTTCCAGGGCGTCTTCAGAAATTCGAATGTGACCAACCAGAAGCCGGAAATAATACCCTGGCGGTGGTCGCGAGAAACAAACCTGATAACTGCATCGGAGTGACTCTCGGTGACTGAAAATATGGTACACGTGATGTTTCAATCACGCTCATCCAAAATGATGGTGGAAGAGTGCGACTAGCGAAACGATCGACATAATCCTTACGCCAAGCGCCGAGGTCTGGGAATCTGCCGTCCGAGCGGTCACACTCTGTCCGAGCAAAACAGAGTTCGAGCGGCGCCTTCCTTTCTTACATCTTTCTGCATGATGATGATCGAAGCATCACGTGAACCCTATTTTCAACCACGAAAAGTTACTACACTTCACTCTTACGCGCTTATTAAAACCATATACGAACATATACCTTTGATCAGAACTGTTTCTCGCTACCGCCGCTAGGGGATTCTTTTCGGCTTCTGGTTGGTCACGAGAGCATGCCAAGCTGGCCAAGCCCTCTTTCTGAATCTGGTGCATGCCCTGGCTCTGCCCGCGCCTCCCATTGACCAAACTCTCTCTATACACGGCTCTGCAAGGACAGGGAACGGTTCATGCAAATTACACATACAGCTTCATCGTTCCTTAAATTTCAAACTAGGGCGCGCCATTTTTGAAGGGTTCTTCAATCGCCACAAGGTAGTCCTAGTTTGTGTCCAATAAAATTGATTAAGAGGGTCACGAAAGGCTCTCTAAATACACCCTCATTGGTTCCAAAACGCTATGGAATTTTCATCCGGTGTCTTACTCGATTCAAATGGAAGCTGGAGAGGCCCTTGAAAACAACGAGTTAGAGGTGAACTCTAAAGTATTTTTATTCCGTGAATCTGATTATCACGTTCGTTTTCCCCGAAGGTGTAACTTGACGCGAGAAAACACAAAAAACTTCCGACCGGTCCTTACGTGATAAAAGGATCTTTCGGCCGCCAAGCGCGTGTCACTCGTGTGGGCAGCGCGTGCAATTGCGAGCTTGCCAGATGTAAGTTCCCCCGCACTGACACCAGTCGTGACGTCTTTTTCTGACCTTTTGTGAAAATAGCGAGAGTGCCTGTGCGTAGCTTTGATGCGCGCTGAAGATGCGCGAGAGCGGAGATTCCGAAAACTCCTTTTGTGACGTAACGTTCAGGAAAGGAGGGGCGTGAGCGATATCTTGAAAATACTTTTTTGCAGCCTCCGTGCACCAAATTGAAAAATAGTCTCGATATTTGTGATCCTGGAAGCCGAATAAAGACGATTTAAGTGTTCTTACTCAAATACAGAACCGCTTCAGCTTTCCTTTAATACCAAATGCCATGCGGACTCTGTGTTGTGCGCTCGCACCTCGTAAATGCCCCGAATATTTTTTTTTTACTTGCGTTTAACGGGGTTTTTTTGTGTACTTTATTGTCGAAGCCGAGTTTTTATATCTGCATATCGGAAGTTTGACGCGTATGAAAACGCCACCGTTGCAACAATGATACAACGATACCCGCACGCATCCAAAAAGGTCGATGACATTTATACGTCGTTTTGGGTTTCCACACTCGTTTCTTTGCAACTTTTCGAAGGAATCTAAACTCAATCACGCGATTCCGTCCAAAGCTTAGGCGGATAAACCTCGATCTTCGAAAAACGAATTTCTGAGCACGCGCTTTTGTGTGCAAGCAACAAGTCCGTGTCTAGTAGCACAAACACTGCCATCAACACCGCAGTGTGGCTTTCTATTCAACCGACCTCTCGCGTAGGGCTGGGCACTTAATCGATTAGCCTACCGATTAATCGATTAATGCTTTAATCCCGATTAATTGTTTTAGCCAGTTAATCGGTTACTTTCTGACTAACGAAAAAGAAAAGGTAAAAATTAAGCGTTTTTGCTACGCAGACGTGGACGAGTACACCTGTATGAAGGCAAACCTTACGAAAAATGCTGACCTAAACTAAACTGTGTGGGCGTGATTTGTAACTTCGAACAAGTGGAGAAGGCTATATACGTGTCCCAGCGATCTTCAACGTCGTGCGAGTGTCTGTTCAGCGCAGTGGAGACTGTTGTGAACAATAAAAGGGAGTTCGCTATTGCCGGAAATATCTACGAACCTCTTTACTTCTGCGGCAGAAGTAGTAATATTGTCAGTGTTGGTGTCCTTTGACTATTCTCAACTACAATTCAAGGTTTATTTAAAATCCGCAATTCTACTTCGCCCCGTTCATCATATATTTAGCAAAGGCACACAAATGTAATTTTTGAAGTTTTTTTTAAAACTATTATGTATGGAAATGAACAAAACCGAATAATCGATTAATTCATCGATTAAAGGATGGCGATTAATCGGGTTAACATTTTTAATCGACGCAGAGCCCTACTTCCGCGTATGTTTTTCGTATGTATGAGCAATAGGGGACATTCCGCCGAACGCCGAAGGGGCGCGTTGGACATTGGATGCGGCTTGGCTTTTTTATAAACGCGAATCTTTACAAACAAAAAGAAAGAAAATTGATCGTCCCTTTGACATCATAGTGTGGAAGAGGCAGTGGTAACACGGAATGCGGCGCGGTAATGTGGAGAAACTGTGTACACACACGTGGGGACTGGATTGCGCGAAGCGGGGACCCAGCGTCGTGCAAGGTAAGCGCGTGAACGCTCCGCGGATGTCTCGCTTGGGGCGCTGCCATCTGCCGCGGTGTAAAGGGCTTCACCCTATGCCTACCGAAGACAACATAGATTTAATAAAGTCATTGGGTTTTAGAGACAGCGAAGGAAAAGTGGATTACAAGACAGTAGAGATTACCAAGCAAAGATTAAGTGAATGGTGGCAGAAAGCACGAGAAAACTAGGTATTTTCTTATTAACTGATGGCAAGGGGGTTTTATAGCCTCACTTACTGTTCAGTGTGGAGTGTATATAGTTTTCACATTTAAATATTCTAAGCTTAAATGGTAAGACAAATGGGCTAGGTGGCGTAAGCTACCGCCCGATCCAAAGGGCTCAGCCGTATTCATCCATCCATCCATCATCCATCCATCCATCCGTTGCGGTGGAAATGCGACTTTCGCAGAGCCGGTTGGGGTCTGAGACGCGCAGTAGACGTGCGGAAAACAGAACATTCGGAACGCGGCAGCGCCGAGCAAAGCACTGGCACCATGCATGCTCGCGGCAAAAGAGAACCAAACCCTTTGCAACAAAGAGTCGATTCTTTAATGTTTGTTTTTTAATTATTCTGTTGTTTTTTGTCACTCTTTTTTGTCCAGCTTTTTCTCTGGGGAAGCTTGAAGCGTCTTCGTTTCACGGAGCAGAGCGCCGCTGTATGTCTGAAATTCAACACGCGATGTTTTACCTCCACCGGGAATAATACAAAGGCGCTCGAGGGGAAATGTTCGGCTGGCACTCGTGTCCAATCAATGAGGAGACGAACGCTACGTCAGTGCTCGGCTCGCAGTCGGCCTGTCGACTTCCGGTTTTGGCAACTAACCGGAGATGGTTAGGTGCCAGCCATATCACACGAAACGGTTTTTTTTTTTTGCACGTTGTCGAGGCGCAGTTTTGTGAGAACATAAATCACGTGACCACCTACGCCGCTTCCCCCCCCCTTTCTCTTCCCCCATCTTCTCAATTTTTGTTTTTATTTTCACCGCGTTCTCCTCTTCCGCTCCGAACCATTTCTCTCCGAGTTTTGTTTGTTTGTTTCTTTTTTCACGCTGCAAGCTGAAATGTGGACAGCGCGCTGAAATGACTGTGTGACGTGCGAGCTAACGTTTAGTTGCCGGCGAAGCAGTTAAAGTCTGCCTTTGTGGTTGCGGGTCTAAGAAGCGTGTTTGTTTAACGCAGATGTGGTTTTCCTTCCCATAACCTGTCCAAGTACGACGATCTTTTCTTCTTTTTTTTTAGATTATATGTGACCGATGATCTACGTCTCGGTGAGAGGTGACATGCGGCAAGCTAATGAGTGCGGTCTTCAAAAAATCTTCTTCTACTTGCGTTTTCACTTCTGCCTGTCGCATATTTTGTTGTTACTTATATTGTAACCGTGCGGTGAACTACTAGCCAAAGCCCCAAGGTATGATTATGCGGTCGAGAATATCGTGCGTTGACTTCTCTGCAAATCGTACAAAGCATTCGTGTGGATATTTCCGGCTTTTATTAGTCTTAAAATTCCTGGGTATTTTTTGGGGGTTTATTTTACGACAAATTCTGTCCTTTTAATTTTGTCGAGACTTCGGACGTACTTCCGTAGCACGACTTCTTCTTCGTCGATGTCCAACGTTGCGCGCTCGACTCCAGCAACGTGGTTTCGTTTTTTGCAAAAAAAGTTTCTCCACCCGCTCCTCCAAAACAAACCAAAAAGAAACAAACATAAAGGAAGAAGCAGAAGGCATAAAAAAAAGAAGTAACCACAAGCAGGGAGAGAGAAACACCAGAGAGAAGTACGAACACGATCGAGAGTAAATACATGAACTTTTTAGGGCGGGGGAGGGGAGAGGGGGCACGTAGGAGTTCACGTGATCCCTGTTGTCACGTGACTTGACTACGCCCCGTCGACGTGCGAAAGAAGCCTCCCTATAACACATCCTGCGTTAAAAAAAAAGATGGCGCTGGCACTGCGTGCAGACATGTTCCAAGCACACATGATATGTATAAAGCCAACGTACTTCGGCAAATGCTTGGGGCGCATCCGACTTACCACTCTGTCATCATGTCTGCGGACCGTGTCTTTTGTTCGACGTATGGACAGTATTAATGGCGGATTTAGAATCCTTACGCTGCAACGTAGTAACCATATCTTGCGCGACCATAGGTCCCAGCGCAGCTGAAAGCTAGGAATATTCAAACTCTGACACACACAAGCTCACGGTGCACTTCCTGAGCTCGATTGGTTTAGCGGTTTGTAGCAGACGCGCATGAAACACGTTGAGGGCTGCGACGTTGCGCTTTTGGAAAAACTGCTTGATTTGATCTCCCCCACCCATCAGCTCGAAGTGTGATCGCTGCGTTCGGTCTTGAAAAGCGAAACGATAGTAACTCTACCACTTTGACTGTATACCATAACGGCGGGGTGGTTATTTGCAGGTGCTGTCCGCCATGGACTACATCCGGGAATTCGACATCCGGCTGGAGAAGGAGATGTACTACGCGGGAGAGACGCTTTCCGGACACATCATCGTCAACACGGTCGAAAACTTCAAACTCAGAGGTGAGTCGCGCGGTGGCACCGTTGAAGGTCGACGGTGTTTCGTCGATGTGTAACCTGTAGAGCTGTCACGCCGGCGCACGCGCGCTCCGAAATGTGTACTCTATGCTTCTGTTAACAGTATTAGCTCAGCTGAGGAGGATCGGTGGCCGAGCGTGTTTGTGCAGTGCAACTCAAAACATGAAAAGCGAACAAAAATATCTTGCGTCGCAGAGCTTAGCGATCTTGGGCTCAAAGCCAACTTCCGCCTGTTTCAATGTGGATTAACGTCGCGCCGTCATGCGGTCGTGTACCACTAGTGCGAGATGGTCGTCAGAGACCCCATGCTAGTAGTCGTACTGCGCGAACTAAATCTCTCACGTACAGCGTGTAACAATGTCGCGATCCTTTGACAGACTAACCTCACGATGTCTAAACATATAACGACTAATTTTAATTTGTTTCGTTGTTAACTCAGCTCAGTTGTAAATATTTTGGGCGAGCCACGGAACGAGTACTTCACCCCACGTTCGACACCAGTTGATTGAAGCGCCGCTTTTTTTCCGAACGTTGCGATGGGTCTCCGCAACGGAAGTTTAGAAAACAGCCGCGGCGTTCCGGAACAGTGGCGCTTTAGTCAACTGGTGACAGAATTTAGCAGGGAGGGGGAGCTCAGTCTCCGCAAAACAAGCGTTTATGGGACTTGTTCAGCTGACACTATCTTCCTGCGTTTCGGGAATGGGAAGTTGGCATAACGACGGTGTTCGTTGCACGGCGTCTTTCACCTTTTTGTTTTGCTTTCCTCGAACGATGGTAGGGCGACAGTATGCACAGCAAACGCAAGTTTACGGGAGAAGCTGTCGACAGGACCGCATCGATCGCAGTTCGCATTTCATGCCAAGTCTCGTACTCGAGATTCGCGGAAGAAAGATCTTTAAAAGAGAAGATTCCAACCCTCCTTTTTTTTTCTTTTCTTGCACACTCCCTTAACCAGGCACAACACAGTCAAAGAGGAAGACATTCCGCAACCTTATTTTTGTTTTCTTTTGTGGCTTTGTCAGTTGCTTGCGTTCTATCTGGTTTTCGCGTCGCGAACACAAGCAGGCAACGCTGACCCTTCCTCGTTATCCGCGTGCGTGTACCCCATCGCTTCCGCTTCGCCGGAGACGCTGCAGTGAGTGGCCTCGTTCAGCTAGCGTGTCACCCTTCATTAAAGCCGGCTTGGAATTGGGTTCCGTCCCGTTTTCTGTGGCGAAATATGATTTCCTTCTTTCTTCTTTCCTATTTTATTTCTCAAGAGGTTGGACCTCAATTTGTGTCTCTCCGGGACGAGGGATTGCAGGGACGCGGAGTCCTTGGTGCGACGGAAATGGCGCGCGCTCGCCATCTTTCCTGGCAAAACGCCCAAACATTTTTATTTCATTTTTCATTTTTTGTTAATCTTTATTATATATATATATTTTTTTTTTTGGGGGGGGGGGGGGGAGGGGGGGTGCGCAATCATAACGACTCGAAAACTTTCCTCCTCGTTAACCCTGTAATATCCACGGCGATGAGCTGTCCTTGGTTCCAGTTTGTTGTAAAGAGAAACAAAAATTATAAGGGACGTCGACGATAGCGCAACTCGGCGTAGCGCGCCACTCGAACGTAATCTCCGGTCGGTCTGACTTGGCTCGTCCAAACGAGCTGCATGACGAGTGAGAGCGTACAGGGCACTCAAATCCTACTCCAAGTCTCATTTCAAATCATGTCTGTATAGAGACACACAAAAAAACACTGTGTTTTGTTTGTTTGTTTGTTTTTAACAAGGATGTTTACATTGATTTTTTTCCCTTGAGTAATGCATGGTACTTGTTGAGGTACCATACGGCAAAACAAAACGGTGTCATAATGGAGAATGGTTAATTTGTGTGTCCAGTATGCATGGGGTTTTTGAGATTGATATTCGGCGAAAGGATGACAACAAATTTGCTGTCATTCCTCCGCGGAATATAAATACGAAAGATTATCGCAATCTGCGTGTGTTCCTGTAAAGGGTGCTCTGCCTCAGATATATAGTCAATGCGGGAAGCCCACTTCTAGCATGCGTTTTTGTTTCTTACATTTCACGATTTCTTGCACTTTCATATTTACTCCTTATTATGCTTTTATTTTTCTATTTTTGTTTTTTATTGTCGAACTGGGAAGTACCTAGCTATTTGTATTATATACGTATCTAAATATACATCCAAAGGTGACTGTTCCCAGTGTTGGGAAGTATTCTATGTGCATTGTACTTAAAGCAATACTTCAAGTAGATTTAGAAAACTTGTACTTTAATTAAAGTACATTCTCTGAGTATGTACTTGTACCTAAAGTATTTTTTTATACTTTGCGAGAAAAGTACAACTCTCGACTTCAAAATAAATTTCCCGTAATTTGCAAAAAAAAAAAAAAAACGAAAAAAAAACGTGTTCTTATGTGAAAACGCGCTATCGTCTTTCGAGTCGTCATCTGGTCATTTGTCTGAATGAAGTAATGGCAGCTATAAGACCGATAAAAATAAGTGCATTATAAGTTGATTGTGTTAAATAGTTCGTCAGCCAGAGTAAAACAACTACTCTGTGGCCACTTGACTTTATCCAATATTCTCTGCCATTTCTGAAAATAACTGGCGCACCCCAATTACTCCTAAGGCATTGCGTAACAGTAAAAAAAGAAAACACAATTGGGGAATGAAAGCGTATCATGATATATTGGTTCAAAAATTACTTGTACTTTACTTTAAAATTACACTGTATTTATAGTACTTTACTTCAAGTACATTGCGCCGGTGCACTGACTACTTGACTTGAAGTACATAACCTCTTATTTACTTTGTACTTTTTTAAGCACTTCTTAGATATACTTTACCCAACAGTGACTGTTCCTCAGCTATATTATTGTTGCGGGGAAGCTTTTAACATTTGTACGATTGTTTCAACTGTCTGCTTCTCTTAATCCCTGTCTTGTTTTTCTCCCCTTTTTATATGTATGTCTGCAACAGAGACCCGCGACTTAAAAACGAGAAAATTTCTAACTATGTGGTGCCGAACACTTTTCAGGCTGAAAGCTGAAAACAAGTGCTAGAGCGGAAAGACAGATGAGTGTAAGAGTTTAAAGGCCGAGGTACAACCTCGGGTTTCTGCAGGGAAGATAATCCTCTTAGCGCTTCCCTCCCATGCGATGCGAGAGAGCCAAGTTGGGGCAAGGTAAAAAGTGGAGGGGATATAGGAAAGGAGAAGGCGGGCGAAAGTGGAAAGCGCGAAGTGTACGCCGGCCTGTTAAGCAAAAGTTTAGCATAGTAATTTTATTGTCAAGTAATAGTGTTATTAAAGCGGTAACTCTATAGGGCCAACCAACATCAGGAGCCGCGTAAGAGAAAAATATGTAGGTCGGTCATTCCGAAACCGCTAAACAATCGCCAACCACCCCCCCCTCCCCACCCCAAAAAAAAAAGACGGAAACTGGTGTTAGGGATTGAACTCTGGCCACCGTCGTAGAAGGCAAGTGCTGTGTTGACTAAGCTACGAACCGAGCACGCAGGAACGGGAGGAGCAGAAGCAGGTGGTGCGAGAATGCGCGCTGAGCGGCGAGAAGTAGAAGGGGCAAGAAAGAGAGGAGCAGAAACAGGTGGTGTAGAAAGAGCGCGCGGGACGAGGAAGCGTTGAAAGGGCAAGAAAGCGCGCTTCCCGTATCTTGATGACCCAGAAAATTCGGCGCAAAGGCTTTGTACCCGGGTGGCGCTGTAGGAAATTGCGCGCAGCGTCACAAAGAGACAATGGTGTGACCCGATCTGTTTCCATACAAAACCCTGCCATAGACACCAGCTGGACCAAGAGCACCACCCACCCCAGGCACTGAGAAACTAAAGGTCATCCTGCCCTAGGCACCACCCGCCCTATAAACTACCGCATTTAAACGCGCATGGCAGAATTACCAAACATGCATCTAATTTTTGTAATTATAATTATATAACTATTTTAGCAAAAATTACGTCCACTTGGTTTACGTCCCGCTGATTTACGTGGATTACATAAATAGTTTATGTTCGGTTTTTGCTTCGCTAACAGTAACAACTTACATGACAATTCATTAAATGCCGTCAACGAAACATGCAGCGGATTTTGTTCCGCTGTTGCTTTGCGAGTGACACCGAGACATTAGTGATGTCTGCGAACAGAACCTTCTACATTTAGCGGTAAATATCAAAGGCGAAGCGTAATCGCCGTGTAATGTCCGCGAACACCCGCTAAGTTTGGCGGGCAAGGTCAAAGGACAAGCGTAACTTGTCGCGGAGACTTGCTAAGACTTAAACATCAGCGTACGGTGCGCTAAAAAATAAAATGATGGGATTTTATGTTAAAAAGTTGAAATGTGTGATGAAACACGAATATCTACTTTAATGAAAATGGCGATGCAGGCGAGTCGGTTCGTTCTTTCGAATTCGGGTTACTTCGCGCAATTAACATTGACATGGGCAGTCTACTGCTTATCTTTTTTCTTTTCTTAATTGCGCATTGCGTCACCAATTTCTATCTACATTATTTATATGTTTTCCAACTCCTCAAAGTAAATTCAAATGGGTATGCGTTTTTTTTGTTTGTTTTTTTTACCACGAGTTTTAAGTTTTATTTTGATAGCACACCATCTTTGCAGCTGTTCTGCAAAAGATAACCCGCGGCTGCATGCATTTCGTTCGCTTGTTACAAAAATTACCAGTGTGGACGGTTTTTCGTAGTCACGATGCATAATCAGACATATCGTCCACTGAAAAGAAACCATCGCGAAGCGCGTCTCCGTCACCGCACGACAAAAAGAGCGGAACCACGGTCCACGTACTTCGAATCTCGTATAAAACTTTCTCGAGTTCAACAAGAATCCCCTCCCCGAAACTTTCGTCGCTCCTCGTAGTCTTTTTTTTTCTTCTATTTTCATTATTTTCCCAATTATTATTTTCGTTGTTATTTTTATATCTTTGTCTCTCCGTGCGGCGTCCCCCTTTGTGACCTGACTTTTCTCCACGATGACCTCTCTGCTTTTCTTTCGTTTTTATTGTTTTATCTTTTTTGTTTTTTTCTTTTAGTCGCCCTCATGACATGTTGCTAAACTTTTCAAGTAGCCCTGCTGCCCGCGAAGAAGAAATAAACGAACCTCAGAAAGAACAGCGAGCGAGAAAAATAAAATTTGCGCGTTATAAACGAGTTCGCGAACTTTCAATCTTCTTGCTCTGACTCGCCGAGATTTTGATTTTCTGTTTTTCTTTTTCTTCCTGTCACCCTTTATATTTATCTTCCGTGTTGTAAAGAAAAGTAAGAAGAAGAAAAAATAAAAACAACACTACAATGCGGCTACACAAATCGAAGGAACGCTCGAAGCGAGCAGTTTGGTTAGAGGGCTCGCGAATGGCGGAAGCCTCACAAAAAGGGGAAAAAGAAGACATAAAGATCAAAAGGAGGCGGTCACTGCGATTGAGAACGAGTGGGGAATGGGGAGGGACTGGGGAGGAAAAGGAGTAGTGCGTTGTGTAAGAATCTGAAAGATTTTTGTGTTGTTTTTGTTGTGTTCTTCTATTTTTTCGGAGGCGAACATTTCTCGGACATGACGCTGGAATGCCGACAAGCACGCAATATGCAGGGGGAAAGGCTGGAGGAGGAAGAGGAGGAGGCATCGTTGGGAATTTTGTGCAGCGGCGCCTTTCGGTTTTTCCCCAAAAACCAAATATTGGGGAAGAAAGGGAGGCGCCCCCCCCCCTTCCCTTTTTCCTGTGAACCTCCCCGATTTTCTCCCCTCCTCCGAAACGCGGCGCGCGCGTGGTCACGCGCATGCGCGGATGCCGCGAGAGCGCATTCCTCCCGGACGCCGCGGGTTTCTGTGTGTTGGTCCTTCGATTGGGAGGGGATCGCGACCGCTCGGATGCACATACAGGCGCGAACAAACGTACTCAAAGGCAGACAGACAGACAGACAGATACACGCTCGTGCACAAACACGCACACACACAAACACAAAACACACTCTGGACGCAAACACTGAGAAAACGACACACCGATCACACATTAGTGCCAACACGCACAACCGCACGCACCGACACAAACGTGCGAAAACGAGTAGAATATAAACACGCGCACAAACACCTCGCACGGCGTCTGACACTATTGTCGGGAGACTGCGAAAATACCTTTTATATCAATGTTTACGCGTGCCCCGGGTTAAACGCGTTAGCGCCCTTCGGGTGTGTCGAAAGTAGTTTACTGGGCAGTAATAATAATATTTTCGTTATGCGGGGGCAGTTGTCGGTTTACCGACGCCAAGCGAGTTGTGAAACGAGTTACAAGTTTCGAGGCCGTTAAGGGTACGTTGTTAACTGGAACCCTACTTGCGAGATGTTTCGGGTATTTTAAACACGGATAAAATGTAAATAACAACGTAAATCGATGCCCGCTAGGTGTGCCGCAAACCCTAAAAAGACAACCGTGCGTGTGTTCTACATTTGCAGATTCGAGCTCTGCCTTGCCACTGGTTAACGCAAAGCGCTGCCTTTTTTATTCTTTTATTTAACAAACTCGCCAATAGAGAGAGCGAGAGAGAGAGAGAGACCTGTCGTTTTCTGTGGTACATTGGTTTATTAGTAGGAGGTAGATTGTTGGTATTAAAACCACTCGCCAGCTGGCGCAATCCGCCGCCCTATATTTAAAAGGTTCAGCCGTATACAGATCCATCTATCCGTTCAGTCGATAGGCTCTCGAGCCTCGTCAGTGGCAGAAAACAGGATCTGTCTGCTGTAATCTTTAAAGCCGCACTCAAACTGCTCATACGCCATACAAGTGTTTGACTGACTGGTCATCTTACAAATCATTTTCTAATCAATTCATAAATAAAACGTTAAAAATGCCAAAAGAGACTTCTTTTCTGTGACTCTACCCGCTTGCTTTCTTCGAACCCCAGAAATTTTGGAAAATTGTAAACCCGGTGTCAAACCGTAACCACCCTACATTTTCAAATCAGCTAAACAAAAAGCTAAGTGATACTGATGCCGCTAATTTGTTAAACACTTTTTTGTTCAGTATATTTACCCAGGAAACTCTTCCATTACCTCAATACAATTTCTTGAGCTGTTACCCGCCTATGCTTCCCATCTTATTCCTCCCGAATGGCATACTTAAAATAATCAGAAACTTGCCTTTGAGCAGTGCACCCGGTGCTGACGATATTTTTTTTAATTCCTAAAAAATAACCAAGCAATCGGCATCCAATATGTTTAAAAACTATTTCAGCAATCTCATAACTCCGGCTCAGTTCCACCTGACTGGCGCTGTGCCAAAGTTACAGCCTATTTTTAACACGGAAGGTCATTCTGATCCTACTAATTACCGCCCCATCTCACTCACCAGTGTGCCAGGCAAAATAATGGAGCATGTTTTGTATTCTCATATCATGTCCCATCTCGACGCTTGTAATTTCTTTTTTACTAACCAGCTTGGTTTTAAAAAGGGTAATTCCTGTACTAGCCAGCTTTTCCAATTTGTTACTGACCTTCACGTTAATACTCGTCTCACAACTAAGGCAGATATAATTTTTAGCGATTTCGCCGAGGCATTTGAATCCTCATCATCACCTTCTTCTCAAGCTTTCACATCTTCAGATACACCCATTTGTTATAAACTGGGTATCTTATTTTCTGCTAAAAAGAATACAGTCTGTAAGAATAAAGCAGTCAACATCGAGTCCCGTTATTGTTGCATCCAGTGTCCGTCAGGGTAGTGTACTCCGGCCTCTACTGTTTCTAATATATATTAATGACCTACCATCATCAATTAAATCAACAATGAGACAATTCGCTTATGGTGGCGTTATTTACCGGGAAATTAATATACCTGACGATCACAATATTCTTCAAGACGATTTAAATACGATAACTTCATGGTATTCCCTATTGCAGACGACCATTAATTCTCGTAAATGCAAACAAATGTCCGTAACTAAATCCTCCACTAAAACACTAACCCAGTACTCATTACGTTTCGCAACCACTAGAACACGTATCATCGTACAGGTATTTGGGCGTGTACTTTACAGACACATTATCATGGAACGAGCACATCGAGCAAATAACAAAAGAGCGCACTAAAAACACAGCGAACAAAACTACTCGCGTACAACACACTAATCCTCCCGAAATTAGAATACGCAAGCATCATTTGGAATCCACACCAAAATTACCTAATCTCGAGGCTCGAATCTATTCAGAACAAAGCAGCCAGATTTATATGCAATGATTATTCATCCGAAACTAGTATTTCCCCTTTGAAAACTACCATGAATCTTCCCCTTCTAGAAAAATAAGACGAAAAACTAGCCCGATGTGTCTTCATGCGAAAGCATTAACTGTGCCATGGAGCGGAGCCGGCGTTGTCTGTGACCGCGAAAAACGGCAGAGAAATTCCCTCCGCGCCGTAACGGCTTTGAAAATGGCTGCGACGCGGCCCGCGCGCCGGATAGTTCCAAGGAACGCCACTCCTGGCGCTGCTCCCGCGCGCCGCCGCAGGAGCGCACGCCCGCCGCTCCCCAGAGCACGGCAGGCCGGCGTCCGCAGTGGATAGCGGAGCGCGCAGCTCCTAAGAATACGCTACGTATACGAATGCTTTCGCATTCCTACACGTAAGCAGTCTTACGTGTCATCCTGTAATGTTTCTTTTTCTAAGGATGTTTATTACTCAGCTTCCGATTTTCAATCTACTTACTGCCGGGCCACCAATTTCATATTGTTACGGTGATTATGGTATACTATATTTTACAATGAACGAGAGCTAGGTTGAAAGATGGCGGTCCTGCGAAGTCCCAGAAGCGCTGCTGCCTCCTCTTCTTTCTCGACCAGCCGAGCTCAAACTTCCTTCTCCTCTTCGTATCACTACTCGCCCGCCGGAGGAAACGGCGTCTCGCCGTTTTCAGGAGTTTTGTATGGCTTGAGTCGCAGGACATGCACTGTCTGGGGGTGATGAGTGTGCTGGTTTCGATGAGGGCCAGAAGGCTCGACAATATAATTGACGTCGGACGTTTGGCGGATAATCCTGTACGGGCCGCGATACCGTGGGAGAAGCTTTTCAGCGAGGCCTACGCAACGCTGAGGTGTCCAGAGCAACACCAAATCACCAGGGGAATAAATGGCGAGGTTGTGCCTGTGATTGTAGCGGGCACACTGACGGTCCTGGGAGTCTAGAGTCCGAAGGCGTGCCAGTTGGCGCGCCTCCTCGGCACGGCATGTGGCGTCGATCGTATGGCCCGTTAGTGTGGAGTTGTGTTGCAGTGGAAGCAGGGAATCTAGCATGAGCGATGGTTCACGGCCGAATAGAAGGTAGAAGGGTGAATAACCCGTGGTGTCGTGTCGAGAGGAGTTATAGGCAAAAGTGACATATGGGAGGATCGTATCCCAATTGCGGTGGTCGGAAGATATGTACATAGAAAGCATCTCGGAGATGGTCCTGTTGAGTCTCTCAACCATCCCATTGGTCTGGGGATGGTAGGCCGTTGTTTGTTTGTGCACGATGGAGCAGTATTGCAAAATTTCAGCAACGACTTTCGATACAAAAGGTCGGCCTCGGTCAGAAAGAATTTCTCGTGGTGCGCCGTGCTTCAGAATGACGTCTTGAAGAAGGAATTCGGCGACGTCGACAGCAGTCCCAGTCAGGAGTGAACCTGTAACTGCGTAGCGTGTGGCATAATCAACTGCAACTGCGACCCAGCGTTTGCGAGTGTAGGATTCTGGGAATGGGCCGAGGAGGTCTACGCCCAGTCGCTGAAAGGGGTGTTCAGGAGGTGCCAAAGGGTGAAGTAGGCCTGCGGGTCGCGTAGATGGTGTTTTGCGACGTTGGCAGGAGTCACAAGAGGAGACATACCGTTTGACTGTGCGGTACATGTTTGTCCAGTAGAATCTCTGTTTAACACGGGTATAGGTCCGAATGACACCTAAATGGCCGGAGCATGGTGAGTCGTGCAGCTCGGCGAGCACTGTCGTTTGAAGGTGTTTGGGAACTACAAGAAGCAGAGGAGCACCGTCGGGCCGATAATTTTGGCGATAAAGAATGCCGTTTTCAATTCTGTAAGGAGTGGAAGGTGGGCGACTCGTTCCAGCCGTGAGGTCATTGATGATGGTTTGGAGAGTACGATCACGGCGCTGTTCCTCTGCGATGTTAAAAATGGCGGATATTTGGAAGAGCGGGAGTGTCTCGCTATCAGGCGTTGAGTCCGGTGGATCCACTGGATGTCGAGAAAGGCAGTCGGCGTCTTGGTGAAGTTTTCCTGACTTGTGAATGACCGTATAGTCATACTCCTGAAGACGGAGAGCCCAGCGTCCAAGGCGACCCACAGGATCTTTAAGTGAAGAAATCCAGCAGAGTGCGTGGTGATCCGTGACGACAGAAAATGGACGGCCGAAGAGATAGGGGCGAAACTTCGTAATTGACCAGACGACAGCCAGACACTCACGCTCGGAGATGGTGTAGTTTTGTTCGGCCGATGAAAGTGTGCGGCTGGCGTAGGCAATCACACGTTCTTGGCCTTGTTGCTGCTGTGCCAATATAGCTCCAATGCCGTGGCCACTGGCGTCTGTTCGTAGCTCAGTAGGGGCGGTGGGATCAAAATGACCTAAAATGGGATTGGACGTTAGCGCCGTCTTCAAAGCTTGAAAAGCCTTGCGTTGGTCGGCAGTCCATAGAAATTGTTGGTTTTTCTTTAGGAGGCTTGTAAGAGGACGGGCAATGTGAGCAAACTGGCAAATGAAACGACGAAAGTATGAACACAATCCGAGGAAACTGCGGACGTCCTTAAGGGATGCTGGTGTTGGAAATTCTTGGACAGCCTTGGTTTTGTCGGGGTCAGGTCTGATACCATTTCTGTCCACAAGGTGACCTAGCACTTTAATTTCAGAGCTACCAAACTGGCACTTAGAAGAATTCAATTGAAGGTTTGCCTTCCGGAAGAGGGCGAGAACTTGGTCGAGTCGCTCGAGGTGAGATGCAAACGTTGAACGGTGAATACTTCTCCCTACCTTTACGCCTCACCCATCCTGGAAACCCGAACCCGCCGCCGCCTTCCTCCACAGGGCGAAATGCCCGATACCGGTACACCGCCCGAAGGTACGCCAACGGTACCCCGCACCTCCACCAAAAGTGTTACGGTGATTATGGTATACTATATTTTACAATGAACGAGAGCTAGGTTGAAAGATGGCGGTCCTGCGAAGTCCCAGAAGCGCTGCTGCCTCCTCTTCTTTCTCGACCAGCCGAGCTCAAACTTCCTTCTCCTCTTCGTATCAATATCATCAAGATTAGATCATTTTTTTATTTATTTACAAAAGAAAACCTGCAGCGCTGAAACTTCGGCAGGTACAGCCCATGGATTAATACGCTCAATAAAGAACCAAAAAATAGAACACTTGAATATACAGCCTTATAAATAAATAACAACATTAAAAATCAAGATCATTTCCTGAGGTAAATGGTCCCACGTCGTCATTAATAAATAAAGACTCGGGTAACAAGTTCCAATGAGCGATTGTGTGTGGAAAAAATGAAAACCTTTTATAATCTGTTCTACAAAAACTTTTCCCTTATCTTCCTGGAATGATCCACCCGATTTAAATATAGTTAGGTAACGAGCTATCAAATCTTAAATCTTAAATATTTCTTTTTTCTGCCTTTGGAAAAATCATCCGTGCTAAAGAATGTTTGCTTTGCGCGTAGCCATGATGACTCAGCCCCTGCAGCCATCGACCTATAGCGCTTTCTTATACAGTGGCTCCCTCTACGCGGTCGCCCACCCCTAGGGCACGATCTTGGGCACTTTCAGTGGCGTCACTATAGGGTCAGCGGCACCCGGGCGGTGGCCCGCGGCGACACCCCCCCCCCCCCCCCCCTTCCTTTGTGACGCCCCTGGGCCTTCATCTAGATTTTTTGTTCACTTGTTTCTAACGCGTCTAAAATCTTAAATTTCTTTTTCTCTGATTTAACGTAGCTGCTGTGTCCGTGCGCTGGCTTCCCTTTATTCCCTCTCGGTTTCAGAGGCGACTGACGTAGCGTGAGTAACGTAGACCGACGACGCTTGAGCTGTCCCGCTTTACGGGACGCGCCTCCACGCTCAAAGAACCGTCAAGCGCCCCGTTTGGCCTCGCCGTCCCTTTATCTCGACGGCGCGTCGCACACTCCGCGACCGCTCCCAAGCTGAACCAAAGAGAAGGCCATTCGCAGGCTTAGCCAATGACAAGCGCGAAAGCGTGCTACGTCACCGCGTCCTTTGCTTAACCAATCAGCAGCCGAGAAGGCGTGACGTTATCCCGGCTTGACTAATCAAGACGTGACTTTGCGTGTGTTTTATTTAGTACGTGCGGCGCGCTTGCTACGTCATTACGTCCTTCAGTCAGACTAACCAATGAGCAGCCGAGAAAAAGGTGACGTGGCGTTTTTCGAGTGTACTGCGCGCTACGTTATTGCATCCTTCGGTCAGTACTAGCCAATCACTGGTGGAAATGCGTGATGTCAGTCCGCAAAACCAATGAAACCTAATGTTGCGTTCTGTTTTGCTTTTGGCGTTTACGGTTCGCTATGTGACTGCGTCCTTCGGTCGGACTAACGTATCAGCAGTCGGAAAGGCGTGACGTCACCACCGCTGGACTAGTCAGGCCCGACGTCGCATCTTTTTACTGTCTTGGGCGCGCTACGTCACTGCGTCCCTCGGTCGGACTAACCAATCAGCAGTCGAAAAGACGTGACGTCACCCCGCCGGACCAATCAGGCCTGACGTTGCGTTTTTTCAGTGTCTACGACTCTCTCCGTCACTGCATCTTTCGGTCGGACAAACCAATCGGTAGTCGAGAAGAGATGACGTCACCCTCACTGGACCAATTAGGCGTGACGTTGCGCTTTTCGAGTGTGTAGAGCGCTACGTCACTACGTCCTTCTGTCAGACTAACGGCCAGTGCTTCCCAAACTCTGCTACCCAACGACCCACATAAATACAAAAAAATTCGGCAGAGACGTTTAAGACTGCTTACGTGTATGAATGCGAAAGCATTCCTACACAGCGCATTCCAACAAGCAGCGCGCCACGTCTTCCGTTTTCACACGGCGCTTTGGCGGTGACATCACGTTCCCCACCGCGCAGGCGCGGCAGCCCCGCCGGCTCCACGGCTTCCATGACGAAGCATGTGCGTGGCTGTGCTTTTCTTTGCGTTTTATTTCTGAGGCGCGTCCGCTTTGACCTTGAGCACCCCGCCGGCTTACCGTGACGAAGCATCTGCGTTGCTGTGCTTTTCTTTGCGTTTTATTTCTGAGGCGCGTCCGCTTTGACCTTGAGGGGCGCGTGGCTTGATGACGTATTTTAATGGCCATCTTTCGGGGACAACGCCGCCGCCTTTTCGCGTAATGGAACAAGTAAGGCTTTCGCCTTAAAAATAGCGCCGCGACCTCCTGCTTTTTTCCTCAGTGCGCCGATCAGGCGCGACGTTGCGTTTTTCTCGAATCCGCGGTGCATCCCTGGTCTTCGCGCTGGTCCACCTTCGACGATGCGCAGCAGTGGCGGCGGAGGACAGGGAGGAGTGAGACGCACTGTTCTCGGTTCGCTGGTTCGTCGACGGCTCGCGCGACGCTCGCGCCGTGGCTCCGTTGGCTTTGTGGAGGAGAGAGGCGTCGGGGAGTGGATGTCCATGTTGCATCGCCGGGTTCGCTGATCCATCGACCGCCTACATCGCAGTCGATGCGAGCGAGGCTGAGTCGGCGGGACAGGGTTGCGATGGAGACGGGAAAATGTTGTTGTCGGGCCGCGTGTTGATGCCGCCATCAGTTTGCCTCTTTGTTGTCTTCTTCGTTTTGTTTCTTTTTTTTCTTCTTCTTCTTTTAATGAAGTGTGTTGTTCGACTGTCGGGCTTTCGACACCGATGTTCCTTCTTCGTCTGGGTGCGTTTCGTAGTTATATTTTGAATGAACGTTAAACAAAAATGAATGCGGCGAAGCTGCTTTGTTTTGTTGTCTGTGACTCACCCACTCGTCTGTTTTTGTTGACGGATAAGGTGCTCGAAATTGGTCTAACGTCTTTTTTTCCCCTTTTTT
This sequence comes from Ixodes ricinus, assembly GCA_037355805.1. Classification (NCBI taxonomy): domain Eukaryota; kingdom Metazoa; phylum Arthropoda; class Arachnida; order Ixodida; family Ixodidae; genus Ixodes; species Ixodes ricinus. The sequence goes on from JAZHYW010013352.1 coordinate 90,072, forward strand.
ATGTGAGATATTGTATATTGATTTTGATTCGCCCTTGGTTGGGCTGCCCGTCATTGTGGAGAGTCCTGCGTTTTGATTATATATACAAATATCGGAAATGAAAACAAAACACACTATATATATATATATACATTATATATGTATATATATAAAGTCATGAAGTGGCATTTCGAAGCGCTGTTGGTGTTTTAAAACATTTAATAAGTCGTCATTTCGGCCTGTGTGAGATATATATATATATATATATAGTGTTTTTGTTTTCATTTCCGATTTCAAAGATCATGGTTATGCTAGCTTGAGAAATGGTAAAACTAGAGTTACTAAATGAGCTGCGCTTAGACTATCCGGCACTTCGTTCCCCGACATTGTTGTGGGCGCCGCCATTTTGGTGCTTGTGCAGATCAGACGGTAACTGCCGATCGTCATGATTCAAAAGTGCGACTTCCTCAGCATTAGATTCGGTGTTAGGTAACTCACGTAATATTGCTTTGCTCTGTCGCGAACTGTTTAAACATTTGTAGAGGACGTAAAAGTGTTTCCTGTGATTTCAGATGATGGTTCAGATAACTGGCAACCATCATTTTAAGCCACAATAGGGAGTTTTAGAATAACGTACGCAATTTTAGCGCACGCTAGCGCTAAATTTAGCGCTTGTATTAGCGCACGCGACGCGAGAGTGTTTTAGAATAGCGTTTCTCCGTCGCGACGCAAAAGCCCAAGCATCTCGCGCTTGCGACGCCACCAAGATAGTCATAATTTTTATTTCACACACGAAATGCTGTAACTTTAGAAAAAACAAGTTTTTTGGTCCAGAGTAGCATTTTAGATTTGTTTAAACATGAGAATGCGACGCCTGCGGTTGACCGGTCGTGTCCGCTTGCGTCGCCTCGGCAAGAGAGGTCTCGTGTACTGACCTTCGCACATCGTACCTTCGCCGAGAAATGTTCGCGCGTCGCAAGCATCAAGTTGCCGGTGATCGTTGCCAAACCGAGTACAATGTCGTCCCGTATTGAAAATCGCAGTCGCGAGGATGCCGCCGACGTCGCACTCACGACGCCGCCAAAGCAGCCGCCGACATAATCCTGGAAGCCGCCATTTTTTTAACTCTGCTCGTCTTGGCTTTAGCCAACTTCTCATCACGAATCCTCCTTGGAGAAGCGCAAAGACTCTTTGCGTACGCACGCTATTTCCGAGAAATAGCGCACGCTAAAATTGCGCACGCAAAGCGCAAAACCTGGTTTGCGTTCGGAGCATGCGCAGTGGCGACGACGCTATTCTTTGCGTACGCAAAGCTTTAGCGTGCGCTATTCTAAAACTCTCTAATATGGCCAAGTGTCGTTACTCTGAAGCGTAGCTTATTTAGTGGCATCTAGGTAAAGCGAAATAAAAAGCAGGTGACAGTTGTCACCTTGCCACGTCGTGGTACTCTCCAAATGAAATGACGTAATGTCCGCTGCGAACTCTGACCCTACGGCGCGCACACTTCTTTTACAGCGATAGCTGTTAGGGCCTCTTCCACCACTGGAAATGACGTCAGTCGTTGACCTCGTGGTTTTAGTTGTTGTCGTTGATGTTGTAGTTGGCCTGCAGCATCTCCGTCGTCGATCTTGCCAAATCTTTTCGAACAATCACCCGCCGCCTGCAGGAATCGAACCCGGGTCCGTTGCGTGCAAGGTGTTAGCTCAAAACTGCGCCACAGCTTTTTTCTTTTTTTTTATCTATTGTAGAGTGACACATCTTGTTTTATATACAAGTTTAAATTTTTTTGTAGTATTTGACGCCCACTGCACGCGCTCTGTGGAGAAATACAAAGAAATAGCCCATCACAAAAATGACGTCGTAGCACTGTCAGTGCCAAAGGCTCGTGCGGGGAGACGCGCTTTCACGCGCTCCGGGACAAAAAAAACAAAAAAGAAACCAGAAACAGCGTTGGGAACAAGATGGTCAGATGTCCATTTTGTTCCGAAGGCTTTGTTCACACACCCCACGCTGCGTGAACGCGACGCCGATGCCTGTTTATATTTTAGATACCTAAGGGATAGAGCCGTGTATAGAGAGGGTTTAATCAATGGGAGGCGCGGGCAGAGCCAGGGCGTGCACCAAACGCGGAAAGAGGGCTCGGCATGCTCTCTCGGCCAACCAGAAGCCGAAAACAATCCCCTAGCGGTGGTAGCGAGAAACAGTTTTAATCATAGGTCCATGTTTTTAATAAGCGCGTAAGAGTTAAATGTAGTAACCCTTCACGATTGAAAATAGGGTGCACGTGGTGTTTCGATTACGACCAGGCAGAAAGATGTAAGAAACGAATCTGCCGCTCGAACTCTGTTTTGCTCGGACAGAGTGTGACCGCTTGGAAGGCCTGACTTCCGGCCCTCGGCGCCTGGCGTAGGGATTACGTCGATCGTTCCGCTAGTCGCACTCTTCCACCATCATTTTGGATGACCGTGATTGAAACATCGCGTGCACCATATTTTCAGTCACCGAGAGTTACTCCGACGCACTTATTAAGTTTGTTTCTCGCGACCACCGCCAGGGTATTATTTCCGGCTTCTGGTTGGCCACATTGGAATTTGTGAAGACGCCCAGCACGCCTTCGGTCAATGAATGGCAAAACTCTCTGTATATACGGCTCTGCTGAGGGATTGCTTTTACTTTTATTGTACCTCCCGACCTGATTTGTCCTCCCTCGCGCCTGGCAGTATATTGGAACTAAGTAAATATATCGCCCTTTTGACCTTTTTTTTTCAGGAGAGGTGATTTTCGAATCCAACTGTCGAAACAACTGTAACGTGTCACTGGCGTGAGAACTGACCGACTGAAACTAGAGGTTCCCTATAAATCGATCGATCGTATCAAATAAAAAAAAATCATAATAACTTGATTCTCGCAAACAAGGCTTTCCCGTGTGGCTGCGTTCTCCGTGGTGCTCCGGAGCCCCGCGGAGAAGCCGATCTCGCGCGAAATACGCCTTGGAATTGATCCCTTTTTGAGAAGGGGAAGAGAAACAAAGGGATGGAAAAAAGAAAGTACTGGGAAAGGGAACCTGTGGGCGCCAGTTCATTTCGGGCGCTAAATCCGGAAGGAAATTGATTAGCCAGTCTCCATTCGCGGCTGGCAACCTTGTTACTAGAATTTTTTTTTCCCTCTTCTAAACTCTCAAACATTCTTTACCATTTTCCCACTTCATTTTGTCGTTCGCGCGCGCGGTTATTTGCTTTGGTGATATTTTTTTTATTTTTTATAAGGGACTTTAATTGGCAGGCTATCTCGAAGAAAAATGGGAACGACGAGTGGGCTTCTAAAACTTCGGAAGTTAATCTGTAAAGACGGGAAATTTCTTAACCCCCGCCGAGTTTAATGCATAACAGATAAGGACCCTTGAATGTCTAATGCAATCGGCGTTGTACGTCGGTGCTTGGACATTCTGTTTTTCTAAGTTGTATTCAGAATTGTTACTCTTTCTTGTGCTAATTTGGGTAATTGAGAGACAATATTTTTTTTTTTGCCTTCAGTAGGGGTAATCAGGCAAAGAGACGAGAAATCTGAAGACGTCTTTACTTTTTAATTCTAGTAATTAAGATGCCAGTTTTTTTTCCTGACATTTATCCGCTTTAATTATAAAAATGAGTCTCGATATTTCGCAACCCCTCGTTTGGCATCGCTCAAGTAAAACGAGCAACAAATGTTTCCAGAACGAAAATATAAAAATGATTAATGGAACTAATGATAGTGTTCTACTGCCCTGTACTATACTACAAAAGGATAAATATGAGTCAACGTCAATAGCCCACGTGGCAGTGGAAGCTTTAGAGTTTATGTTATTGTGTCGAGACCGGTTATAACGAAGTCAACGGGAATCGAAAATCAGTTAGCTATATCCGCTATTTCGTTATAATTGACTTCGGTTATAACGAAGTGCAGAAGGGAATGGGAAATCGTGATCGCTTCGCTGTAGCCGCTATTTCGTTATAACCGACTTCGTTATAACCGGTCTTGACAGTAGTCACGCAGAGATTGAGCGAGTTATTGTTTGTTTGTTTTTTAACTCGAGGGTTTTGAAATTTAGCCTAGGGCAAAGTGTTTACTGAATATTTTGATATTATTGTGTGAACAAAAGTGAGGTAGTATTTAGAGTAAAAAGGCTGTCGCAGACTGTCTGGTGTACTAGCGGCGGCGACCGCGGTCTCAAATGTTCCGTGATTCGATGCAGCGATCCGGGTGATGCTTCGGGGAAAGGCGCACGCCGAGTGGAAGGTCCTGGTCAGCGGAGACAGGAGGACGGTCAAGGACGACCAGGTGTTCATCGACGACCGCGCCATCATCTGGGGGAAAGGTACGGCGACCACTGGTTCTCGATCCCCCTGCGCAGGTTTCCGACCGACGACGGTGGCCTCCACGGCATCGCGCTTAGACGGGCTTTCTTACTAATCGTTTAATCTTGACTTTGGTGCTTTGCGTGCGGCGTGGCACGTCACCCATCGACGTTCTGGCGGAAGTGGTTGTGCCGCGGTATTTTGGTTTCCTTAAATTTTGTTTATAGCCTCGTCCCACTAGAGCGACAAACACCGGTTTTTGTCCGACGACACCACAAAGTTTCGTGTCGCCGATGCTGTCCCACTGCAACGACCAACACCCGCGACAATCGCCGACAAGCGTCGACAAACGATCGACGACGGACGAGTTCTTGTCTGTCGATGGATTTGAAGCGCAGCAAGAGCAAGCAGTCCCACTGAGAAACATTTCTCGGAGACAAACTTATCCTCCACGCCCGTTTCTGCCTTCTGTTGCATCCCTTCCCACCCTTCTACCCTTCCTCCCGGAACGGAAGACCTTGGCGGTCTGGCTGGCGCCGAGCGGTCGTGTTGCGAAAGGAATTTGCTGTGGCTGGTTTTGCTCGCGAAAACTTGGTGCGCGAGGTGGTGCTTCAAGACGCCGAAATCTACGCCCCTGCATCAGGATGGATGCACCCATGTGCGAGGACTGATCAAAGTAGGACCGCTCACCACGAAGTAGGCCACGACGTTCCGCGGCAAGCCATTCCGGCAGACAAGAGACTTGTCATCACGTTCTGTGATAAGCGGGATGCCGTATTGTCCACCAAAAGTGCCTGCCCTCGATCATTCTGAATATGAAGTTATAAACATCCTCAAAATCAACGTGAAATTCCGTGGCGCTCACCTAGAATGCTTCGAACGGCCCAAAAAAGGAACGATTCGGGTATTTCTAGTTCAGAAAAAGTTTGGTGTCGATTGTCACGACTGTTTGCGGAAAGTCGCCAACAGCAAATGAAGAGAAGCGGAAGCTTTAATCAAAAAATTAAGTGATCGTCTCCACTCCCACCGCGTTTGTCGGCGCGTTTTATGCCCAAAGAGCAAAACACGAAAACCGCGTCGCCAGACTCTGTTTGTCTGTGGATTTTGAAGTGTTTTGTTGACAACTCAGTTCCACTAGGAAAACAAGTTTCTTGCCCCTGCGTGTTCTGCGTCGTGTCCGCCAGGTGGGACGGCGGACTCCGACAAACAGGCTGTCTGTCGGTGTTGTCCGTCGCTCGTTGCCGTGTGTCGCTGTCGTTTGTTGCTGTCTGTCGCTCTAGTGGGACGAAGCTAACGCATTTTGTCCGCAGCACCGGGGCAAAAGATGACCGGAAGGCCTCGGTACTGTTTCGTGAAAGAAATACGAAAAGAGTCGGTAGAAACTGTCGACGGAAGAACGACAATTATTGTGATGCTCCAATAGAATACGTACAATATAACTGCTATTAAACAAGGTTTACAATAATAGCAACATGGCAATGCCAAGAATGAAATAGCATAAAATATTTTTCTCTTAATTTTTGTCTTTTTTTCCTTGGTATACATCATTAAAGTTTCTTTCAGTGCACACTTAAATTTACTGAATGAGATACCAGATACGACTGATGTAGGTGAATCCATGGGCACGAGTTTTGGCAAAAAAACAAAAACGGGCCCAGCAGTGCGAGATACAAGATGTAAAGAATGTCGGTGGATCTATGGGCACAAGTTTTGGAGAAAAACAAAAAGAAAACAGAGACAGGCCCTGCAATTGTCGTTCTCTATCACTTTTTTCCTCCCCATATTTCCTTTTTTCTACCATACCCGTTCTTTCTCTTTTGCATCTCCATCTACCTGCACCCGTGAGCAGATCCAGCACATTCGAGCTTGCGTGGTATGATCTGTTAGTAGCAGCGCCAGCCAGGTTTTTACTGTTTTCCTTCCTGTGCGTAGGAAAAAGAAATGTTTAAGCTTAAAGTTTTGTTTAAAACCTACACTCATGAAATTACGGCATGATAAATGCACCACCTAAATACACATTTGTGAAAAGTGTCGATGCACTAGCCTCCGTATATTGGTTTATTTATACAAAGTTGTTCTTTTACACCCAAATAGCGCTTGAGAACACCCTGTAATGGCTTGCACATGACATCATCACATCGAGCTGGTCATTCCTACTTGCTCTTTCATAGAAAAACAAATTCGGTGGTGCGAAATGTTTGCTACTGAAGGTATGCACTCAGCTGCATGGTCACCACAATGGCCGATGATGTGACGTCAATGCAATGCATGGCCACCACAATGGCCACCGATGTGATGTCAGTGCAGTGCATGACCACCACAATGGCCACCGATGTAACGTGAATACCACCAATCTGACATCAATTCTATGCATGGCCACAACAATGGCCACCGATGTAATGTCAGTGCCACCAGAATGTCAGGCCACCAGAATGGCTGCCAGTGTGATGTTAATGTAATACATGAGCACCACAATGGCCACCAGTGTGATGTCACAACAATACATGGCCACCGATGTGACGTCATTACAACACATGGCCCCTGATGTGACATCATTGCAATGCATGGCCACCACACTGGCCGCCAATATGACGTCAATGCAAGCCATGTATCGATTTCCGATGCCTGAGCCGCCGACATTCTTTCGCGCAGACAAGGTGGACGGCAGCCTGCCCATCCTCCCGAGGGGTCAGCACGCCTTCGGGTTCCGGTTCCAGCTTCCCGAAAGCTCGCTGCCGTGCTCGTTCGAGTCGCGGCCCTGCACCGTACGCTACTACGTCAAAGTCACCATGGACATACCGTATGCGTCGCCTCCGCAGGGCATGAAGTACTTCACCATCATCGGACCACACATTGACTGCATGGAGGAACAGTATCTCGTACGTGCTTCCCGATTCCATTGAATCGTCTTACGGCAAGAGTATTTATTTCTTTTTATGATGGGTAACTGTCTGGCAACATTGTCCTTGTGGTCAGGCAGCCCTTCGAAGTGGTCCATTGTCGTGTAGCATCGCAGTTTGGAGACGCAGTTCAAGGGGCCCCACAACAATATCTGAACTTGAACTCTTGTTTGTGGTTTCTAGCTTCATGGGAATTTGGACGACGTGGGGAGTTGCAAAAAATTAGCAGACCATGTTTAAATCGAATGACACGGAAATACCTCAACAGGCTGTGGCGACACGTGGTGTTGAAAGCGTACAATTTGTGATCAACACCACACGAAGGAAGTTTGTGATAGGTAAGAGCTGTCAAAATGAAGTCTTTGAAGCAAAAAAAAAAGTGTTTTAATTCATCAAAATCATTCTAATGCTTTAGAAATTTCTTATTTTTTTTAGGGTTAGGATGTTGACAAGTACTCATGAGGAACGTTGCCATACAAAACAACTCTTGTGCCTACGAACAGCTCCTTGCCCCAGATAGAAGTTGTTGATGAAAGACAGTGAACGACCGATCAAGTTTGAGGATAGAAGTAGTCCTTCCGCTGAGCCTTGCACAGGCTTACGTATTCAAGTATGATGACGCACAGCTTTGCACTCCTTTCGAAAATACGGTGCTGAAACTCCGACAGACAACTGCAGAAGTCTAAAACAGCTTCAATCCCCACCCCTGCCCGTTTCGATCTGCATGAGCATCGTACCGGCGTGCGGTCGTGTATCACTACTGCGTGGTGCACGTTAAAGACCCCAGGCTAGCGGCTGTACTGCACTGGCTAAATTGCTCATCTACAGCGAGTGACTCGTCGCAACATTAAAAATGGCTGACCAACGACTCGCTGTATAAGTATCCACACAACCCCAATTATTATTCTAAAAGAGCTAGGCTTACCATTGAAGTGAAGAGCCAAAGATGAGCAAGTGGCGTCAGAGAGGTCGCTTACCCATTGTGAAACCTTTCTTTTGTGGGAGGTTTCAGGGGACACTCACAGGGTGTTTATGCTCGCCAAGGTTATTTGTACATGACATATGAGAGCCCAACTACCCAGAACACATTTTGTGGCTCAAAATTTGTTTTCTTTCCGCCCGAAAACCACCGATCGAGACCTGGCCTGCGGCTCAAAATTTGTTTTCTTTCCGCCCGAAAACCACCGATCGAGACCTGGCCGATTCGAGTCGTGCGATCACTTTCTATGGTTTAAACAGAACCACCAAATATAATCAAAGTCATCGGTCATCGAAGACACACACTCAATATTAAAAATAGAAAAGAAATATGATACCCAATGTTTGTGGCTTCTAAAGATCCGCAAATATGTTGATTAAAGAAAAAGAAGTTGCACAGCCACGTGCCTTTCGCCAACTCTCTCCTCGCTCTATATTTCTTCTTCCTCCAGTCCATTTTCGGTTTCAGTTTCGAGCAGTTGTGTTTTTTTACTTTATCAAAAATATATGTGACGCTGTAGCAAAATATTGATTGTAGTCTTCTGACACCATAATAAATTGCCTGGCAAAAAATAAAACAAAATTTTGGCGAGTGTCAGTGTCCCTTTAACAGTTGTGCTTAAATCCGTGTTGGATGATGTCTCCTTTGTGGAAGGTTTCACAGCGATGCAAATAACCACCACGGGGAATGTCATTTGTGGAACATTTCACACAAGCGCTTAACGACAAGCTGGCGGAGGATGCCCCGTCTGCAAGATATGTCCCACAGCATTTCCGGAGTCCAAGCCTTTACCTTATCTCTAGACCCCATCCAACAGGTTCCGAGTAGTTCTTCCCAGGCGAAAATCAGTACACTTCCAGCTGGATTATGGAACTGGAAATGAGGCAGTCCAGCTGGATTCCAGCTGGGTCCAGCTCATTCCAGCTGGGTCCAGCTTCATTCCAGCTGGGTCCAGCTGGAATCCAACTGGACTGCCTCATTTCCAGTTCCATAATCCAGCTGGAAGTGAACTGATTTTCGCCTGGGTTGCTGACATTCTGCGTAACCTCTTCAAAGTGTTTGACGTGTGGAAACAAATGGGTTATGTGTGGCTTTCTGTGCGTGCTTCCAGAAACCGCTTGTGGGCCAGGACAAGCGCGCGGTGTGCTGTCTGTGCTGCCAGAGAGGGGTGGTGAGCCTGCGGAGCGCCCTGGAGCGCTCTGCCTACTGCTGCGGGGAAAGTCTCCGGCTCCAAGGCCGACATCGACAACCAGAGCGAAGAGGAGGTCCGGCTCAAACTCAAACTCGTTCAGGCGAGTTGTCCACTGTCACTTTTTTCCCACAAGGAGCGAGGGAGCAATAAGAGATCAGAGACTGATGAGACATATTAAAGAAGCTGTTTACTTATGTACAAGCAAAAAGAAGTATGTACATATACATGAGAATGAGAAGTTCAGTGCAAAAGAAAAGCAAATGGATGGAAGCCTCCACAGAATACAGCACACCCTCAAAACCCAAAGACACAGGTACTGTGCGCTAGCTGCTGGTCTCAGAACAGTTACAAGACTGCCACTGTCCTAATTAGTTTGGTGGAGGAACAGTTTGCATACACTCACATAGCTGAAAATCCCATCGTCGGTATCCACTTCTCGAAGCGCAGCCAAGGCTGTTCACGTCTTTTCCGACTTCTTTTTTTTTTTTTTCATGACAACGAAAACGTGACATTCACCTTTTTTTTCTGCTGGCTGTACTTCGTTCCAGCACAAGTTGGAGCATGGTGAGGCCAGCAGAACGCAACAGACTAAAAGTGCAGGGTCATGCCACGTTCGCTGCATTTGACCGGCTGAGCCGGGAATGACGCATACGCAAAAAAAGCAAGGAATACTATGACGTTGCACTTTTGGCCACTGCTTTATTTGTTCGATCAGCTCGTAACATTGGCTGCATTCTGGCTCATGTTGAAATAAAGTATATAGGTGGCGATTGTAAGACAAAGGCAATAGTCACCATCACTGGAACCTGATACAGCATACTAATGTAAGAACAGACCACCGAAATTGGTGACTGTATATGGTAAACTCAAATTTCCCTCAAATACTATATATGCTACCGGTTCATTTGGAGTCTGAACTTTAAGCGTCAACCCCGTTTGAAGGCGCGTACGACATGTGCATTTTAGGCGATACGTTTGAAGCCTGTAGGTGTGTCAGAAACCGTTGTTTAGAGAAGTAGTGCTTTCTGGAGGCCCACGACAGGATGGCAAGTCCTGTTCCATCTGCCCTTATCAGCTACAAACAAGACACATAAAATGGGTTGTGGTGATACCAGCAGCGAGAACAGTTCGGTGGCTCTCCAGCACCCTGCTATTACAGTGCAATCCACTTATATCGGTGTCACCTATAACGATGTACGGCTTATAACGATCAGTTTCTAGAGTTTCTAGACTAGAAACAGTCAGTTTCTAGCCCTGATACAACGATAATCGGTTATAACGATTGAATTTTCGGGTCTTCTCATTAAAGTTGTAAGTGTATTGCACTGTATACAAATGCCCAGATTTTACAGCGCTGCTCTTTTGAAGACCCACAAACCTTCCAAAATGCCGATAAGGTGAACAACTTCAAAGACCGTAGTTGCCAGTGAGATTCAAGCCTTGGCCCGACCGGGCCAATAACAAACCAAACCATTCCTGGTGCAAACCAAAACCGAATGTGATGCTCAAAGGCCTACTTGCGCCGAGATTTCGGGCTCTCGAATTTGAGATACGGCTCTGGGAAACGTGTTGGCGTGCATCCGCTTGCAGCATGTGGAGTTCTTCATCGACCGGGGTGTCCTCGGGGTGAACCGGGAGGTGTCGCACACGGTGCTGGAGTACCGGGGAGACCAGATCCCACCCCACACGCGGCACAAGTTCGACAGCTCCAACAGCCTCGTGGTGCCCGTGATGCCCCCGACGCTGGTGGGCGTCTGCCGGCTGCTCCAGATGTACTACGTCCTCAAGGTATGCTGGATGAATGCGTGGATGAATGAATGGATGGGTGGATGGATGCTGACAACCTTATCCTTCATATTGAGCAGTAGCTTGCATCACCTAGCCTAGAAAACCCTGTGCCTTCCAGAGGTCGGCATTTTAGGTCGCCCTCACTCACCCTCACCCTCACAGCCACACTCACCTAAGCCGCTCACAGCTACACTCACCTTCAGCCCTTCACTCACCTCACGCCCCTCAAGCACTCATGGCCCTCATGCCACTCACGAACTCACCGCCCTCATACCCCTCACGCACTTACCGCCCTCACGCACTCATGGCCCTCACACCCCTCAAGCACTCACCACCCTCGCACACTCATACCCCTCACGCACTCACTGCCCTCATACCCCTCAGGCCCGCTTCATTAGGGGCAATTTCGCCCAAAAACTTGACGTCGCAACACCAGCAACACAGGCTGCCCACATTCACATGCAGCAACCAATTACTTCCATTTGCCATCATTATCATGAAATTTTATTTTTCTTGCGCTATTTAGACTCAGAATTACGTGCTATAGATATGTTTTTATGCATTTAAATCTCGATGAGAATAGTAATGCCTCTTTTCTGAAACGGTTTATTTCCAAAAACGATCAATTTCAAACCAGAACCAAGTCTTTTGTTCTCATTATCACCGGCACGAGGTATCACGAGAAAATATCGCGTCTCTGATTGGATGCAGCCGCTTCAAACGTCTTTGAATTGCTCCGAGTTGCTCGCTTGTTTCGAGCCGGACCCAATCTCAGCAATTCGTTTCGATCTAGGGAAAGCTAGGGAACAACCCGCAAGCAACACCAAATTTGCTGAGAAAGTTGCTCCGTCTGAAGGGGACCTCACGCACTCATGGCCCTCACGGCTCTCATACCCGTCACGCACTCGTGGCCCTCATGCCACTCACAGCCCTCACGCACTCATGGCTCTCACGCACTCATACCCCTCACACCTCACGCACTCATACCCCTCACACACTCACAGTCCTCACTCACCCTCACACTCATGAATTTTCCTGGTTCAGAAACTCATTCACCCTCACCTCACCTGTGAAGATGAGGGTGAGTGAGGGCCCTCATGAGTGAGGTTTGCCGAGGTATGGTGCCTTCTTTCGAAGGCCCAGGGTTCCCGACATTAGTAGTCACTGACAAAGATGAAAACTGCAGGACGTGTCTCTTTCAAATGCCTGGCGTCCAGCACATGCTCGTTGCTTTTTGCCGTTGCGTTGGCTGCGCGTGCTTGGTCGAGGATCGTGAGATGCCAAAGTGTTCTAGAAGGTAGGGAACTCGCACTGGAAGCGAAACAACTGAAAGTTGCTCTGGTTTGGTTAATTTTGCTAGTAAAGAATGGCCCAGAAAAGGACAACATTTGGCCAAAGGAATCTGATTTGGCTTAGAGGCGTCGCCGACTTCTGCAAAAACCCTGGCTTTGATCTTAACTGCCGCTTCTTCCTTTCTTTAATATTACTAACTTTCTTCTTCGACGAGGAAGGTCGTGAAACTTCTTATTCCGTGCAGTTTTGCATCAAAGCGGTGATAAAATGGCTAACTAATATAGGCTGAAGCCTTTGGTGTGGCTAGTGAAATTCTTCCTAGTGGTTCTGTATTCTTCGCTGAAAGTCGAAGAATTCTATAGGTCTCTCCTCGCTTTGCTGCGAGTCGCGTCGTCCACCTCCGGTGTGCTGCGCGTTCCACGAGAATCGAGCGGCATCTAACGAACCACACAGGCCGACGGTTAGACGTGGTGAACTGCCACGATGCTCCCGCTGTGTGGTGTTCTATATGTCATGACATTAACAAATGCTGATGTCTTCCCGTTTCGTTGACGGCAGTTTCTTTTTGGAACACGCCATTACGCCTCACGCTCCCACTTTGGGGGTCTCCCTCATATTGAGCCAAGCACGTTCGGAGCACTTAAAGGCAGACATACATTTCACACTTCCTGCTTGTTCTTTTTTTCCTTTTTGCTCACATAGTTTCCTTCCCCTAATATTTTGACCCCTTCCCTCCGGGCCATGTTTACCTCTCCATTCTTAACTACCCTCGTGGTTGGAGAGAGGGAAAAGAAGATTTTCTGCGTGACAGAAGATCAAGCTTGTGTGCCAACTCGGAGCGGTATTTGCATGAAAGAAAGACCTGGGATTTTTCCCCAGAGCACGCATCACATCATGCAGAACGTCGTGGTTTTGCAATACAGCCCCGGTGTGTCAGCTCCGCAGTGGAGGGATGCTCAGGTGTGCAAACAATCTGGGTTTGGCAGTGTATCAGTTGGCTTTACACAATATCCTGAGGCTATTGTACTCGAAAACAACCAAGCTCAATTCCGCGATCTTTGTAAGGTACATCTTAAAAGTGTTCTCGGTTAGTCAAACTGTTTATTCCAATAGTTATTTCTTACAACTTGTTTGAGTTTCTTATATTTGTTTCCATTATATGTATCCTGATCTGAATTAACCTTAGCCATTATTCAGCAAATCTCACTATCTATATTTGTTTTGAGAATTTTCTCTTGTTTGTTTCTAAATGTTTGTTTATATTTCTTGACTCCCCCTCATGTAATACACTTCAGGGGAAGTGCCTTTGAGGCACTTCTCCATAAATGAAATGAAATGAAATATGATGTTGTTTAAAAGCTTTGCCTTCAAGTGTAGGAACCACTAAATTTGCCTGCTGTGGTGTCAAGAGTGGAAACTGTTGAATTCGTCTGCTAGCGCCGACATCCCTGTCACCGGCACCCACTGCTGACATCACGCAAATACCTCCACAGATCGTGGTAATACCGCTTTAGTGACAGACACGGGAGCAACCGACCTTCACACTGTTGCACCACCAATGACACTAGTAAATCCAGGAAGTCTTTGTGGATAATGAGGCTTTGTGAATAACCGAGAAACCGACGCATTCTCTTCAGGTGTGGATCGAGATGGAGAAATCGGGCGACGACCTCATGATGAACTTCCCCATCACCATTGCAACATGTCCATTCCGGATCCCAAACTCCAAGCAGGAGCCCAACATCGACTATGGTGAGCCAACGGTTTTTTCTCGTATCGCTACATATGATCAACTAGATTTTGTTTCACCTCAGCATGTGCTGAGGTGAAACAAGACAAACGAAACAGCCAACAAGTGCGAGCTTCTTGTTTGAGGACACACCTTGAGTGCACAAACTTTCGTGCCAAAGCTACGAGCTTGAGTTTCTAGCCTATGCCACAGTACATCTTCAAGTGAAACCAAGTGCGGTGTAGCCAAGACATGGGAACAAGCTTCATGCTTACAGACCCCTTTAAACAAATCTGGCAACAACGAAAATCCGCTGAACGAGTCCAACAACATTGGGTGGCCGACGCCATGGTGAAGGACTTCATTGCTGCCGGTACATTTGCTTACACTGTGGCGCTCTTGCGTTTCCTCGATCCCTCCGCCCCGTATGGCTGCAGGTAGCATTTTCCCTATCATGGGTTGGGTAAACGACATTTCCTGCGACCCCCAGCCATCTAAAGATGACTGAGAAGATCACGATCCCCGCTTCTACAAGAGCCGATCGGAGTCGTGAGTGCTCCTTCGACAGAAGCTGCAACCTCCTGGTTGAGGTGCGGCTATCCGTCTTTTGTAGTTCTCCGCGCTTTTTGGGAACTTATGGAATGAAATCTGCAAATACAAAATTAAGTGTTATTAAAATGCATGTACCACTCTGGCTGAGCTGGGCGATTTGAGCGGGATTACGTGACTTTTACGTTTTGACGACTTCCATCATTTTAAGGATCAGAAATCTGCCCCTACTCCGCCCGGCCCTCCAAAATTGCTTTACTGCATATTGCTTCTTCGTGTTCAAATGCATAGACCCACACAAGCCATTGTTAGTACATGGCCATCATGGCTTTCTTGTACGACAAAAATTGTGTACAATCAATAATACAAAAACAAGTAAAACCTTAAGTTGCTGTACATGGTGCTTCAAAATAAAGTTTTAACTCTAAAATCTCCTGCAAAATTCAGGGACTCGACGTATCAAGTAGAAACTTACCTCGAATACATATTTTATTGGTCGGATTTATGCATTAAAATTATAGGTCCCAATTTCAAATACAAAAAAAAAAAAAAATATTGTGCTTAGATGGGCCAGTTGATACATTACATAGGGTATAAAGCGCCGAAAAAACACGGACCGAGGCACGAAGACGACACAAGGCACACTCTCAACTGAAGTTCATTCGAAAAAGTACAAGCTATTATTTCCAATGGGAACGCACAGTCATCAATCAATCCCTTCCCAGCTCTCATTTTAAGTACTCATACTCGTCCGCAGATACGGCCAATGATGTTTCGCTGATGCACTTGTTTCCCCTAGCCCTAATCTCAAAAGCATCGTGTAGTTAGCGCGACACCTTTTTATTATGTTTTGCCAAAAGTTTTGTGCTGTTGAAGGATGGGCTGTCATTCAAAGCTCCTGAAGAGAGGTATCGCGAGCTGGTGTTTAGAAGCGTCCCTCAAGTAGTCCTGTCTACATGGCGCACAGGATAGCTTTGTGGGACAGCTAGACCGCTTGCGGAGGGGGGATTTCCAATAAGCTCATTGGTCGAGGTGGCCGGGAGCTTGATAAAGAAGTTTAAGGCATCACAGAAACCATCCTGCGAGATAAGACCTTTACGGCCAGTGGTTATTCCATATATGCACGGCATCACACACAGTCTTAAGAAGGTGGCTCAGCGTTACAATGTCCCGGTTGTGTTAAGATGTCGCGGTTATACCAAAGAATCAATAATCCCCAGCCGATCATAGACTCGTTCAACACTAAGCATAGGAACAAGTACACAGATTGCACGACGATAATTGGGCCCGCGAACATGCAGCTTCCACTAGGACGACACCGTCAGGGCATCTCGCCGTTCATTGCAGCAGATGCCTTTGCACCCCATCATTCAACAACACAAAAGTTTTGGCAAAATACAAAAACATGGTGTCATGCGAACTACACGAGGCTTTTGAGATTAGGGCTAGGGGAAACAAGTGCGTCAGCGAAACGTCACTGGCCCTATCTACGGACGAGTACGAGTACTTAAAACGTGAGCTGGGAAGGGATTGACTGATGACTGTGCGTTCCCGTTGGGAATAATAGCGTGTACTTTTTAGAATAAACTTCAGTTGAGAGTGCGCCTTGTGTCATTGTCTTCGTGTCTCGGTCCGCGTTTTTTCGGCGCTTTATAGCCTTTACAAAAAAAAGCGTATGCTTTTAAAGGGGTCAGTTTTTTATCTTATTTTTTATCATACTCGAAATAGGGAATTGAAATTTTAGTGTCAATGGGACTAGTAGTAAAACATGTATTCAAGGTAAGTTGTTTAAATGGGACTAGTAAAGTATGTATTTGAGGCAAGTTTGAACTTGATATATAGAGCCGCTTATTTTTGAGTGTCTCAAAATAAATTTACAAGCTACAATTAATGGCCTGTCAAAAATCAGCGACTGAGCATATCAAGATGAAACATGCCTCGAATATGTATTTTACTTGTTCCATTTACACAACAAAAATTAAAGTTGCCACTTCAAGTACAAAATTAAAATAAAAAATAAAAACGACCTTTTTGTGTATTATTTTTTAATTTTTGTGTACTTGGAATTAAGACTTAAAAGGTAATGCGTAAATTTGACCATTAAAAGACGCATTCGAGGCAAGTTTCTACTTGATACGTCGAGTCCCTGATTTTCGCAGGCAATATTACAGTCAAAACTTTATTTTGAAACATCCTGTAGTCGTAGAGCAGCAGTTTTGTAGGGAAGCAGAAGCTGCAAGGGCATGCATGTTGCTTTCCACGAAGCATGTGCTGCACAGGTGTGTACGTGCTACAGGCAGGTGGAAGCATGAGGTCGTGTGGCTTCGCGCATACCTAACATAATTTACACGCCCAAGTTGGAAGCACCGCGAGCTCAGGCATATGTGAAGCTACACGCCCAGGAAGCTGTCATGTCCATAAGTGGTACCACGAGCAACATTACATTTGTATTTGACGCTTTGATTTTTTCAAATGAGCTGAAACTTAAAAACTCTACCTCCAAATGCTACAAAGTGAGATTAAAAACGCCGGACTCAAACGCCCAAAGAGCGTTGGGTAAAAACGGCTTGTTAACACAGAGGTTTGGGCGAGTTGGTTGTTCATGATGTACAGGGGCAACAGTGCACCCGGAAAACAGTCACTCAAGTGAACATACACACAAAGGAGACACTTACGCAGCGCTGACTGACAACTCTCGGGTACATTTACACTTTCTCCTCTTCTTCTATTTGTATTATAGGCTAGGGCCAGGGAGAATAACTGGTCTTTTTTCTTTTCTTTCGATATGAAGCTAAGATTAAAGCTAACTAAATTGAAATTAATGTAAGGCTAGGTAGTCTAATTCTTTTTGTGATAAGGTTAAAGACGGAGTACTAACACATCTGTCGTTATGTTTTGCAATGCTCTGTGCCTCGATAATTTCTCTTGTGAGCTGGTTGTGGCACTTGCCAAGCACAGCGCAGTTACTCAGCAGCACTGAGCAGCCACAGTCTCGACAGTGAATGCCTAAATGTCCGGAGTTTTTGTTGGTGAATGTGTTCTTATGCTCACGAAGGCGATCGTTCAGACACCTTCCGGTCTGACCTATGTAGAGTTTTCCACAAGAGAGGGAAAGGAGTACACCACCTTCTCTGTACAAGGGACAAAGGTGTTCTTATGCTTCTTTTTGCAGCCGACACTTGGTAATTTGTGGGGTATTTACTTTCTTGCACAAGCTGCAAAGTTTGTTAGGAGCCGACAAGATGACTTCCAAGTTTACTCGGTTAGCTATTTTCTGCAGTCTGTGAGAAAAATTATGAATATATGGCACAATGATGGGTTTCTTTATTTTGTTTCTTTGCTTTTGTTGAGTACAAACGTCTTGCCTGCTTTCGTTGATGAGCTTTTCGGCCACTAATGTCAATAACGAGATCGGGTATCCTGCGCGCTTTAGTCTTGAGACTTGCCCGTCAAAGCTCGTTGGAATGGAATGCAAGCAGGATTTTGTGAGTGAGTTTTTGAGGCATAACCGCACGATGCTCCTTTTAACAAGTTTTGAATGGGCAGAGTTGAATGGTAATAGCGTTTTCTTTCCCCTGGGCTCATAGGACCAGCACTAATGGTGGGGTAACATGAAGAGTCGAAGATCCAGGAATCTTAAAGAGCACTCGTTTGGAAGTTCATGAGTGATTTCCAAAGGACTCATGCAGACTTTAAAACTGTCGAGGACGTCGGCAACCATGCTGGTAAAGTTGCGATCGTCAGAAGCTAGAACGATTAAATAATCGTCGACGTACCGGAACACTCTTATAACTTTGGAGGTGTCTTACGATTCTTTTAACTTCCTGTCGTGGTGCGCTAGATAGAGATCGCTGAGGACAGGGGCAATGCAAGATCCGATGCAGACACCCCTCTTCTGTAGGTAGGGTTGGCAATCCCAAGTAGCGAAATTCTCGGATGTATGTAGATGGCGCTCCAGTAAAACAAAATGGAGCCGCCCAAAGAGCCCTTAGTGGAAAGGTCTAAGTTGGCGCCAAGCGAGGTGTTTGGCGACGTGCCTGGCCATAATTTGTCATATACGCGTTACCAGTCGCCTCCCGTTGCTAACGCATTCCTGTCCGCACCCCCAGCCGTCTGCTGCGACCACGTGGAAGGTGGCATGTACATCGGGCCCGAGTTCCAGCTGGGCCAAGTCTACGACGGGTCCATGGGCGTCGAGGAGGGCGAGACGGTGGTCTTATACCGCCCCGTCTACGTCTCCATCCGGAATCCCACCAGGGGTGCCTCCGGCTCCGCCAACCAGGCGGGCACCAGCAACGAACGGCACGACCGAGTGTAACTGCGCAGGCTCCACCAGAGCGCGCCTCGCGACCGGCCGAGGCGGCAACGAGGTCGTGCATCGGGGCAAGTGTGCGTGTGTACGGGCATCAGGAACAGAGGTCTCGTCATCCGCGACAGGACGGGAGCTGACTGAACGGACCCATGCACTCCGGCGACCGCTTCAACTCCAGCTCAACTTTTGCCGGGACACGTGTTCTTCGGAGTGCGTGCTTGTTTGTAGCGACAGAGGCAGCCGGGAGGCCTTCTTTGTTTTTGCTAAAAGGTGGGCTCGAAACCACGGTTTAAGGCAAGATCACCGCAGAGAGTTATACGCTCCAGACGCTGCCATCGACGCAAAAGATGGTATGTCGTTACTACGAAAATTCTTCTCCGCTTCGCAAGAAACCAGGAGCGGCCAAAACGATTAACGTGCTCGAGGACTGCAACGACATGATAGTTGTGCGGCGCGAAAGGCTGCCGAGATTCGAAGTTTGGGCCACGTGCCAGGATCAGATGCCACATACCGATCAACATTTTATTGGGCTTGTCGCATATACTGCGTGGCTTCGGGCAGTTCCGTCTTAAATTTGTGGAGGGTTTGGTGCGCGAAAGTGCAGACGGCACACTCCGGACAAGGAATGTGCATGAATGCTGTCCATAGCTTGCGCGGAAAAGATGCAAGGGCCTGCACAAAATAAAGCTTGGCCCCACTAGCGGACTTGTAGCAGAAGCTTCCCCTTATCAAAGTAGCGAGCAGTTTTGGCTCCGAGCGCGGCAGACTTCATCCCACAGAGCGCCATCTCTCGGACTTTACCGGAGGCTTTGGGGCTCCGCTGAAAATGTCAAGCCCCGCACCCAGCTCTCGAGCAAAGATTCTTTAGCTAGCATTTGTAACAAACTCATCACTCTGGGTCGCTGCTTTGTTCGAGCTCCGGCGACTAATACAGGGTTTGGAGTGCGCCGTGGCTACGGAGAGCACGCGGCAAGACGCCTCCTAGAAACAAAGCATTTTGCGGGACGACCGCTTGAAAGATACGAAGGGTCGACCGTCGCCACCGCGCCTCCGGCAAGGGTCACCAGACGACCCCAATCTATACGAGGCCGACGCGCGCCTACCGTCGACCCGCGTTCCGAGACGGTTTGTCGGACCGTACGTTGCAAGGGCAAGCACATCACTCGTTGTAGCGGATCGCGCGACGGCGGCTCGCGTGCCGCGGTTGCGAGGTCTTCACAGTTCGTCCGTAGAGCATTTGAGATGACCCGACACCCCTTCGTTTCGTGCGACAGTGAAGGCTCGTTTGCAGCCAAACGTGCACCCATCTATAGTTTTTTTGCAAAAAGGGTTACCTGTGTTTGTTGGCCGTCGAGTCGTCGTGTTGTTGGGTGTTTCTCAGGTGCTTGTTGCCGAGAGCCTCTGTGCGCTGCTGTTGTTCTTGAGTTTCCTAGCCCTCTTGTTTAGGTTGACTGTTGCGCGCGCTTTCGGTTAGACTCGTGCGTGCCGCGAGACGTTGAGGGGCTGGCGTGCCTGGCATCTTCCGGCGGATGCGGGCGCGCCGGCCGTCCGCTGTACAAAGTAGCGTGTCCCAAGTTTGCACATTTTGGGGTGTCGTCCGTGCAGGGGCCGCGCCGGAACAAGCGGCGCTTAGCTTCTCGGCGATGCACGACGTGGGAGCGTAGTAGCCCGTTTTCTGTTTATGGCCCGGAGCGTCCTCCGGGAGCGAACGCAGCAACAAAAAAAAAAAACGATTTTGATGTTGGCAAACGTAGTTTGATGGTATTTTACTGTACGAATTATAATGTGTCGGCTGTTAAATGGAATAAATCTTACAACACAGATACCGCCGATTTGCACAGCCGGCCTCGTGACGTTGCAACTGCAGTGCGCCTTCAAATGCCCCAGGTAACTACAACACTCAAAGACAGTCCAATCTCAAACACTGGTATGAACGTTTTCACCGGGTATACTTTTTTCAGCTTGCATCAGGACGTAGCCGACGCTACGAGCTCGTGGGACCAATCAAACAGTGTCAAAGGCGCAAGTCATTGGGCCTTCTCTGTATAGGAATGGTTCAGCGATGATAGGACACACATAGAAACATGGTGAACACCACGTTGGTGCAGTTTTGACGCTGTACGATAGGTCCCGTCAGCTTGTAGTGTCGGTGTCATCCGCACTGAAGGCGAAATGAAGTATAGAACCATTGAGATGAAAGTTATGATGCTGCGTCGCCACGGAGCAGTTCATCGGGTACCATGTTGAGCCAGTACGACGGTAAGCAACGTTCCGGAATCGGGCGCGGCGTCGAACGGAACGAAACGGCGCGACAGTCCGGGTCGTAACACTTTTGGTAGTACGTTCCGGTCTGGACGTCTGCCACAAACATGACGCCATTGCTGCGATGCTCTCTACCGACGTTTTCGCAGAACCGGTACCCCGCCAGGTCGTACACCAGCGTGTCCGTGTCGGGAAAGAAGGTGACGTGGCGAATTGATCCGCGGGGTGCCACCAGACCTTTCACAAAGTCATCCAGCTCCGGATACGGCGAGCTCGTGTTTCTGAGCGGTATCTGTGGAGCGTTCGTGCCCGAATCCCACCGAGCGTCGTCCTGCGGTCTCGTGAACTGAAGCAGACGATCCGGTTCGTCCATTCCGACGCACCACGTCACGAGGCTGTCCAAGAAGACATCCTGTTCTTCGCAGTCGGCGCCCAACGACCGGACATACTCGTCGTTCTCGGAGACAACCAACGGTGTGTTCTTCCTCAGCTTGGTGCACTGGAACAGCCTGAAGTTGCGGTTCCTTGTGTACACCCTTCGTCGACGAAAAGCGCCGCCCCTCCGTGCCGGCTCGTCACGAACGGACTTTCGCGCGACTGTGGCGCTTTGAGACAAGCGCCGCTCCTCATCTTCTCGCAAACGAGCCGAACGAAGGCTCCCGCCTCTCGATTGTTGCGGAAGAGCCGCGTTCGTTGGAAGATGAGGTGGCTGCTGAACTTCTTTTCCGTGCTCGAGTCCAGCCAGAGCATCGTCTCCGGGTCGGCAGTCGCTGCCGAAGACCGACTTCCACTCGCGGCAGACGACGCGGATTAGTTCCTTCACCATTGTGGCGCCGTCTCTGCTTGGGTTCGGTTCTGTCTCGAACTCGAGGTCGAAGTAGAGCTTGCAGGGAGCGTCCTCGGCGATGACCTCGTACATGCAGCGGTCGGAGGGCCTTCGCATCTGGAGCACCTTCCAGAGGTGGAGCGGGTGGGTGACGAGAAAGCCGCGCTTGCCGCTCGCGTCTCGGTCCCTGAGCTCGAACGAGAAGACGCGTACGTCTTCGGGCATCTTGCGCACAAAGGACAGAGCTTGCGACTGGACTGGAAAGACCTTCCAGACGACCGTCGGCCCCAAGAGGCCCCCCTGAAGTGGACGAGGCAGGGCGGTTTCTGGAGTTTAGACACCCTCCGCTTGACCTTTTCGACGATGGGGCTGCCTTTCGGGCTCGTGCCGTAGAACGCCGACGTCTTGAGGCCGACCCTGAGCGTTCGAGGACGCTCCAACTCGTCGATTTCGCTAGTCATCTTCGTTGCTGGACGAGGAGCTGTAGTCGAGGCCTAGAGGGTGGCGCCGTTTCGACCCCAAGCTTGGTTTAGATTCTCTGTCTGGCTCGGATGGTGCGACATTCACTTCTTTCTCAACGAATTGCAGCGGCTGGTCTTGCAAGGGCAGCTCCGGGAATGTTGGACCGTCGCCTTTGAGTGGTGAATTGGGTTTGGGCTCCGAGTCCAAGAGAGGTGTCGGAATGCGACGAAATGGGACCTCCCCTAGAAGATGAATTGGAGCGAGGACGTGCGTTAGATGCTTTTAGCGCAGCTCAAAAATTAATGCAAAAGGCACTACCCTCACAAGCCTTACCGATTTTTTTATGGTGCACTCATAGACTAGGTAAGCCTAAACATGAGTAGAATGCAAGTATTTGTTAATGTCGAACACAACTCGTGCGAGCACAGACGTACACGACTGATAGTTGGAGACTGAACGTAGGAACAAGCACAACACGATTAGGTTTGCAGTCATCTTCAATTTCAAGTGATTAGTTACGTAACGATACCACCAGCCCACCACCATGTTTAAGGGAGGACATAAACCTAAATTTCAAAACTTTTTGAAAAAATTAATTTTTCAATTTTGAGATTTTTGGTTTTAGAAACTATAATTATTTGCCCTTACACTAAATTTCATAACCATGCACCAAATAGTAACGTTGATATCAAATATTTTCAACACATCGTGAGGCACTAACCAAGTAAAGGAGTTCAATGTTTGAAGGCATTTTTCTCACTTCCCGCCTTTTTGCTGCAAATTTCATACGAAGGAATCTTTTCTTCGAAGGTAAAATTATTCTGATACCACAATCAAGGTGCTTCTGAACTTGATATTTACTGTGGAATCGGGCTATCTACTTTATTTTGGTTTAAGTCTCAAAGTCCATGTATTCAAAATTGACATAGGACAGTTATGCATCTCATATTTTGAGGTATAATCACTCTTCCTGAAATATTTACATTTGAGTTATAAAAACGAGATAGGCCGAAGTCCCACATCCCCACTTTATATTCGAGCAGTTAAAATGATGCTTAATAGCTTCATTTGCATATCATAAATTTCTTAACGAAGAGTGACACATCTTCTTACGCAGGTATGTAAAGTTGTCCTAGAGAGCTGAAAGTTTGTATAGTACACCTTCATCTGAAGTGAAATCTCCCCTGCAAATTTCATTCCGATCACTTGAGTAGTTCAGAAGTTCAACCTCTAGCCAGTGTCCCCCTCAAACTCACTTTGTCCACACATGCAGCATAAATGGCTTGTGTTGTTTAGCAACGAAGTAATGAACATATCCTTCGTGCATGATGAGAATGAACAGCTTAGTAAATGCAGACAAAGAAAAAGACACAGCTGTGACTGGACGAAGCTGTGGTTGCCTTTTTTTGTCTGCATTTACCGAGCTGCTTGTCTTCGTCATGTAGACTGTGTGCCACTGTTAGGGCAAGAACGACATTGGTGCTTTTTCGCTTTTTGTTTAGAAAGGTTAGTGGCAGTTGTCAAATGTTACCGCTAGGTTACTGCCCTTAATAAGGGCTTCCCACCACAGTACACTAGTAGTTTGGATAACAGCGGTTCAATTAAAAGAGAGAAACAGAATATGAACTGGCGATCGCTTGCTTGCACTAACAGCATTGCGCTGTGTACGACGTCTACCGACTAGCCGGGTTCCTCAGGAATGTTTTAGGTGGACATAACCACTATGCGAGTGGCGAGGGAAAGGGGGGGGTTTGCAACGCGGTGTGATCTGGCTGGCCAACAGAACGGACTTGAAGGCTCCCTAGCTTTGCAGCCCTGTGAGTGGCGCCCACACTGCAATGATAAAACAAAAACCAAATTGCCTTGGAAAAAAAAAAATGGGGAAGGAAAGACAGGGAACGAGTGAAGAGGCGACGATAAAGGAACTTCTCGGCCGAGCACAGACCCCCCCCACCACCCTTCTTGCACTGCCCGCGGCGCTCTGCGGTTCCGCCCTCCTTTTTTGAAAGAGTGGTGGCAGTGGCCGATGCGATAAGACGCAATAATGTGGCTGTGCTTAAGCCTGCTGAGTATGACAGTCTGCAGCCATGTGCGCTGAAAAAATTGCGTCGTCATCCTGTGGTATATTTGAGCGGTGGGCGGTCAGTCGGAGCGGTGGGCGGCATAGCCACTGCCGCCCACCGTGGGGAGAACCCGGCAACTAGCCCAATTTGCTACCTCGGAACATGTTCCTTGCCAATCGAGGCACTGTCACTGTGGGCACGGAACAGTCAGCCGTTTGAATCTACGCTCGAATATTAAGGATACGCCATCTGAAGCCTGAGACCGCGACACAAACATACATTCAGCACCTTGAGAGCCACCCCCGTTTTGCGTCACAGTCTCCAGCCGAAGGCATTGGATCCTCGTCAGTTTGGCCGTGCACTCACGCGAGCAAACTGGTGCATTTCCATTGCATATCACTCGACGTGTGTCACTAAAGAGATGATGCAAGGTGTTGCGTAGGCCTGGCTACCTTCTTGGCTGGTTCCTGCCGAGATTTCGGCGTCAGGGACTTGGCCAGAGTCCGACGAGGTTCTCTTGTAGCCCGCCTCCGTCCAGGGCACGTCTGCAAAGCTCGGGTCCAAGCGACGTAGCTTCCCGCAGAAGGCCTTGTAACAGCCTTTCAGCTTTTCCACCCGGTCGAGGTACTCGGCAACCTTTTGCTCCGAGTAGCAAGTAACCTGGAAAGATATATGTTGAGGTATTTAGCCCAGAAGGTAGAGAAGAACAGGACAGAAAAGGAAACCTGGAAAGCAACAGACGGCAAATTTTGGAAGCGAAAAGCAAGTTTTCTCGAAAACGGCGTGGACGTTTGATGATGGACTACCATAACTGTTGAGGGAAGCTATTTAAAGAAGCTGTACGATTTGTGGGAGCTGAGGGTGAACGACGAGGCAGAGGGCATGTGACAGGCGGTCAGCGGGAGAAGTCACAAGCTGGCGCGAGACAGTGCGAGCAGAGCGAGGCTGAAGCTGGTACCAGGAACATTGGAGCCGGGCTGCCTGGCCTGGCCCATGGCGAACCCCGGAGCGGTCCACCAGCGAGGTCTGGAGCAAGACCGGTGGAAACGGCAAGCCCTGGCCATATGACCTGGGCTACGACGATTCCGGGGTGGTTCCGCGGCGAGACTCGGGCATTGAAAGCCCGGGACAGCCAGCCTACGCAGCGCTGGCGTGGAGGCCATCCACAGGCCTGGACACGGACTCCGACTGTGAGCTCTGATCGACGGGGCGACAACAAGGGTCGGCGTGCCTGGACTGCCGGTTCTCGACGGCGGGCAGCCGAGAGGTGCAGTGCACCCATTCGCTGTCTTCTCGTTGCTGTGTTATGTCGCTCCCTGGGTGACGGGCGGAGCGCGTGCCGATCGGGCGGCGATTGTTGGTAGAGGGACCTCCATAAAGAACCCCACAAATTTCAGTGCTTTGCTTAAATAATATGGGAGTTGGTGTCCCTACCTTTCTGAAGTAAAGAACAAAAAACCGCTTTTGCCTGCATGTCATAGTTTTTTTTTTTTAGAGCGCAGCTCTTAGGCGCTTGTTTCCGGCTTGAGCGGCGTCGCCGTCGGCAGTAACCGCGCGGTGCATGATGGGTAAATTTGCCCGCTATGAAATTTTCCGCAAATTTAGCGGAAAATTTTCCCCGCTAAATCTAGCGGAAATTTTCCGCAAATCTACGGAAAATTTCCCGCTTAAATTTAGCGAAAATTTTCCTCGCTAAATCTAGCGGAAAATTTTCCCCGCTAAATCTAGCGGAAAATTTTCCCCGCTAAATTTAGCGGAAAATTTCCCCCTCCTCGCGGTCACGTGACCCCCCCCCCTCCCCAAGGTCATGTGACCCTCCCCCCATGCCTTCCCCTCCTCCTCAAGAGCTGCGCTCTAATTCGGCGTTACAGGGAGTTGTAAACGGCTTTCATTTTTTTTTAAATGGACAGATTGGGTTTTGGCACTCTCAACTCCTTCGCCATCTTCCGAGTCACGTGCGCTGTGACGTCAATGGGGATTGCGCGGGGTATCGGTGAAGCTCTCTCTCTAGAGCCATCAGTGAGGAGCGAGAACTCATCCGCTGGCGACCGCGTGACCACGTGCTGGCGGGCGCAGCGGCGGACAATATGGTGAAAGGAGGAAAGTCTCATCCGGGTCCGGCCATACCCGTCTGGCCCTGTCCCCCTCCCCCTCCGGCTTCTGGCGGCTGTTCGCGGTAGCAGATAGAGCTGACGGTTTTGTGGACCTAGGATACATGGCGCCACTAAAACTCCGTATAATAAAAGTTTTGTCGATGATACCAGGTTTTTGACGCATTTATGTTTATGTTGGAACGACAAGATTTATAGAAAAGTTACCTTTTATCGAGCATGTATTCGCACAACTTGCTATCTATCTACAAGACCCCCATTGACGTCATGCCACGTGTTTCTCATGGCCGCTGCTCGCGGCTGCTGGTCAGGGAATATTCTCATTTTTGCCTCGTGATTACGCAGCGGAATCGCAACATTTCGAAGGAAGGAGGCGTGTCTTGTCTCCTGTGTGACAAGGTGAACAACGTCAAAAGTAGAAGATGCCGATTCTTTCAATGTTAAAATCGTTGCACAGCTCTGTTTAGTTGTCTACGTAAAGAGAAAGTCGGCTCTTGGAAAGAAAGCTGAAAACTTTTAACTTACCACAGCCAATTGACTTTGGTCGTAAAAGCGAAATTTTGTGGGAAAGAGGTCGCATTTTCTCAACCTTAGTGTCATTGAGAAACCTGTTTTTGTGGCAGGAAGCTTTCCATGCCTTGGGGTCATCTGAAGATTGCAGGAAGTGAGACGTTGGGCCGAACCTGGTAGCATTCCCTTCATAAGGTAATAAGTATCACTCTTTCCCTGTGGTACTTCGAAAGCTGACACAAATGGGAATATTCACCGTCGCATGCAAGACAGGGATGTCTACGGGGTACACACTATCGCGATAATCACCTTGTACATGCTGTCATATCTTCCAAACACTGCAAAGGTGTACTATCACGGACGCTGTTAACTATAACAATGCAGCCTTGGTCACCCCGTACCCCCTCCCCACCCGCCACTTAGCAGGGTCCAGGGGCGGATCCAGAACTCCGTTTTGGGGGGGGGGGGGGGCGGAAAATTTGTAAGGATACTATTTTCCCATTCTTTCTCGTGCACCGGGGGTCCACCCATGTCAAATTGCCCTCCGAGAAGGGGGGAGGGGGGGGTCGACTTGGTTTGGGGGGGGGGCGGCTGCCCCCGTCGCCCCCCTGGATCCGCCACTGGCAGGGACAGTCTAAAACACCATGCCTATGTGCCTTGCCCGCCTACACTGTGTGGCAGAATTATTCTTCCGGGTTGGGATAACACTCTCTCCTTGTCTTCTGCTAGGCGGAAAGCAGACGCCACCACTGCACTGGCTGATGTTTGCATCCCAGGCCTTTGTGGGTGCCTCTATCGGTATGATGATTCGCTGACTCACGGAAACAAGTCAGCCAAACAACCAACGAAGGGGGCAAACAGGGCATACCGAGTTAAGCATAATCGTTGCCGATTATTGTATACATATCTCGGTAGATTACTTTTATTATTTAAACAAATGCCTGTTCATAATTTTTTTTGTCAGAATTGTTGTTTTAGTTATGACTAGTTCGGTATATCCCCGTCGTTGGATGTTTGGCCGACTCGTTTCCATGAGTCGGGAAATCTCCGTACCGAAAGCAGCACCCACAAAAGCCTGTGAAGCAAACATCGGCAAGTGTTGTGGCGCTGGGGATACGGAACGGCCACGGCTGACGTGTTATGGCTAACAGTGCCCGCGATAGTACATTACTCGGGAACCACGTATCATACGAATGCCTAGAGTGGCACGCAATACCTGAGCTTGCTTGAGACAAAAGTCAATCTCCCTCTTAACATCCGGCAGCCAGGTCCTGATCTCGGCTACGGTGTTCAGTGATTCCTGTAACACAAGTGGGCAAAAGCCGTAAACTTCACACGTTCTGCTTCCTGTCTGGGCGTTTGAAAGAAAAGTTTGTCTCTCACAAGTCTGGGTCTCTTCGGATGAGCATTCGCGTACTCTTAAAAACAAAACAAACGAAAAAAGGCGCGGTTTTAGAGGATTTCATTTTGGCACAGGCTAGGGAGGTGTCGTCGTGCTTCCTTCTCACCTTGCTTTTCTTTCTCGAGGTGGAGCCTATTCAGCCTTGCCCATTGCTTTTCTTCGTTTCTGGCCATCGGTATAGGGGCTCATTTTAACCGCAGAAAGCACACCTACACGATCGGCCCCTCGAAACGGCTCGAAGGCTCAAAGTTCAAATCGTATCAAATGGTGCAAAAACATTTCAAAATATGCCTTGCACAGTGTTGCTTGAGGGACTGCTGAAATCGCCTTTACTCGGTCTGCTGTTTGAGCTATTTTCAGAACGCAAAACGCGGTCACATAATGTAACACGTTGTATGTTGTGTAAGGCCTTATCTTCTGTAAAACTCTTTATACAAATGAAAATATGGCAAGTCAATGAGCGTTTGAGCATCGTGAAATTGGGACGATTGGTTAGTAGCGCTTCACATACGTAGATGGCGACGCTGTTTCTCTGGCAGCAATAAACGGCTCGTCGGCAGACTTTTCTGGCATCTGTCTGCGTGAGAAGGGCGAGAACACAGTGGGCGAGAAGCGATATCTTTGGTCGGTTAGAACCAACGTTACTTTGGTTAGAACTAACGTTGGTTTTGAACTGATACAACTCAGTTGAAATTACCATGACCCCAGCTTTCGTTTTGAGGCAGACATCAAATAACCCCAAGAGAAAATGTCTTGAGTATTACGTCCACTGAGCTGTGGGTTTTGACCCAGGTTTCTGACCACCGTGCTTCTGACAGTTCTGACAGGGTACGTCTGCGTTTTCTGCAAACAGGCTGGTTCACACAGCACCGTTTTCTTACGTTGCTGTTATGTCACGAAAGCTTACGTCGGCTTACGTCGAGAGTCACCGAGAGAGATGTGCTTTGAATGAAGCGTGACGACAACCAAATGAAGGGGTAAAGTGGAAGCTCCTCCCACCTGTCTCCGCTTGATCAGAGCGAACCCTGGAGAGGGGGTCGCCTCCTCTCCAGCGTTCGCTTTGTTAAAGTGGAAAGAGGTGGGAGGAGCTTCCCCTGGACTCTTCCTTTGATGCCGTGAGAGCAGAAAGGAACGGGGACACGTTTATAACTTGGACACATGAACTAGGAGTAGGGAGTGCTGGTTAGGGTGGGCGCAACTGCTGGATTGGGGATCACGGGATATGGACGCCATTTAAAGGGGGGGGGGGTGCAACGATTTTTAAGAATAAAAAGAATTTGCATCTCATTTTTACGTCGTTTATCGTGTCCCGAGAAGGGAAAACATCTTCGTTAAAAAAATGTCGCTGATTCGCTGCATAATCGCATAGCAAAAGTCGAGCTTTTTCCCCACCTGCAGCCGCGAGTGGCAGCCGAGGGAACTACGGCGAAAAGATTACGTGACCTCGCTCGGCTCTAAGCTGTGCAGCATAACGCCCGCTAATGTCAGCGGAGAGAGGGAAGAAAGCGTCACTCCGAGGGAGCACACGGGGACTGCACGGCACCCGAGCTACGTCACTAGGAGGGGGACTCAGGTGTGACCCTGAAGGCTGAGAGTGAGTTGAGGGCAGGTCCTGGCTGAGGGATGCCAAAAATGCCAATCTTTATCTTTTTTTTTTTTTTACAACAACTAGGACACGCAGGCGAAATCTGTTTTCTGTTCTTTACTTCAGAAGTGTCAGAGGGCAACTGCCACAAAGTTTGACCGAAGTCCGGAAATCATTGCCCCCCCCCCCCCTTTAATTGATAAATCTTGCTGGGAGTCTACGGGGCAAGGGTCGTTTCATTTCCTAACTCGGGTGATAAGAGCCCATTAAGGTGCTTGAATAATTTACTCAAGGTATAAATGATTGCTTTGATTACTAATGATTACTTAGCCACCAGTTTTGTTCCGATAGGTTAAGTACAGGATGTCACAAAAAAGATTTACACTTGCTGTTTTTTACCGCAAAAATAAACTAGGCATCGCCGAACGCTCATTTTCCGCCAAAAGGTAGCGCTATATATATAGCGCTACCTTTCGGCGGAAAATGAGCGTTAGCAATGCCTAGTCTACTTTTGCAGTAAAAAAAAATGCTATTTTTTTATTGACGCTGTATTTTTGCGAAAATGGTAAATTTTGCCATCTTAGATGTTGCTGCTTGTCTGGCAACCCTGCTTTCTCCTCTCGACGTTAGGTTTCTTCAGCAGGTGTACGCAGGCAACAAGGTAGTTATAACATGGGAAGCAGAAACTACACAACCCGCAGCAATAAAAAGAGGAGCAGGGTTGTCCACTGTCACCTCTGTTCTTTATTCTATATCTCAGTAAAATTGAAAAGAAATTAGAGCAGAGCAACTTAGGTTTTGATGTGAGTTATATGGAAGGAGGGAGAAATGTAATACAGGTAGTACCAGGACTGATGTATGTGGATGGCATAATACTCATGGCAGATAACCAGGATACATTACAGGAACTAGCTGGAATATGTGGAGAGGAAGGGGACACCTTAGTTATGAGTTTTAGTAGTGACAAGTCTGGAGTAATGGTGTTTAACGCCGAAAAGAGGAAACCCCTGAGGATACAAGACATTAAAATAGACCATGTAGGAAAATACAAATATCTGGGAGTCTGGCTCAATGAGGGAAGGAAATATCTAGAGGAACATGAGGAGAATATAATTAGAAAGGGAAAAGAAATTCATCTATTATGAAGCTCAAGGCACTATGGAACTATAATAGATATGAAGTGGTCAGAGGTATATGGAAAGGAGTGATGGTACCAGGACTGTCTTTTGGCAATGCGGTACTGTGCATGAAATCAGAGGTTCAATCAGGATTAGAAATTCGGCACAGAAGCACAGGCAGATTGGCACTGCGGAGCACATGGAAAAACACCAAATGAGGGAGTACAGGGGGACATGGGAAGGTCGTCTTTTGAGAGCAGGAGGCAATTAGTAAGTTGAAATTTGAACAAAAGTTGACCGAAATGGATAATACGCGGTGGGCACGGAAGGTATTCAAGTATTTATACCTGAAAAGTTTAAACAACAAAACGGACAAACCGAACCCGAAAGCTTCCCTTTAATGCCTATACACTATACAGTGATGATGGCGCTGAGCGGACTACATCAGTGGAAAAGGGGTGAAAAGAGGCAGGAAGAGAAATGTGGAGGTAAGAATGCAGGAAAAAAATCAACTCTAACAATGTACAGGACACAAAAACAGGACATAGGAAAGGAAAACGTGTTTGACAATTCACTGGGAAGTTTATTACTGTTTGAGGACGAGGACGTAGAGGGCTAAATTTCAGGAGACAGACACATTATGTGCCGCCTGCCATAATGAGAGCGAGACACTAGAGCACTTGGTTTTGAAGTGCACGGGGCTTCGCCCTGCCCTCCCTGAAGGGGTAACAGATTTGGCCGGGGCCCCGGGTTTCGCTGGCGGCGATGGAGGGACGGTAAAGGATTACAGTCACAAAGAGGCGATTAGAAGATTGGTGGAAATTATTTAGAGAAAATTGAATGATGGATAACTAACTAGCACAGCTGGGGACAGGCGGGACAGGGGAAAAATTGCACTCCATCGTTTGCAATTGTCGGAGCGAGAAGGAAGCGAGAAAGGCATCGCGAAGGTGTTTGTAGCTTGCAAATGGGAGGCGAGAGGAGAATGCGTATAACATCTGTATCATCTTGATCCCAGGCTTTGAAAAGAAAATGACATTAAACAAACATGTAAGATTATTTAAAATAGCAGGCTGCTGAACGGTTTCATTCACAACTGATTGCATGTTACAATCTACCGGGTGTTTCAGCAAAAGCTTGCGAGAAAATTCTGAGGATAGGTTGATTGAAAAACAAAGAACCTCTTTTTGAAAACCAAATCTCAGCCGTGGGAGGAATTAGGAATTGCAAGAAAATATAATAAATTAGCTATATGATTAACTAAAATCTGCCAATCAACTTTCTAATTAGCAGTTTTTAGGTCCATGTTGCAATTATAATTTTTAAGGCTACTACCATGGAAGCCTCGAGCAATTTAGGGAAGTAAAAGAAGCAACCGGCTTGGAGATATTCGCCGACAAACTTTGTGCTGTAATGGGTACGATTTCCGAAATTTGATATCACGGCACGCAACTGTCTTATGATGCACATTACGGCGCAAAGTTTGTCGTTTGTCGGCGAATATCTCCAAGCCGGTTGCTTCTTTTACTTTCCGTAAATTACTTTAGCCTTCCATTGTGGTAGCATTCAATATTCTAATTGCAACATGCACATAAAATGCAGCTAATCAGGAAGTTTATTATCACTTTAGTTAATTAGAGAGCTAATCTTTTTATATACTTTACAATTCCTAGCGTCCCCGTGGCTGGGATCTGGTTTTCCAAAGGGGTTTGTTTTTCGATTGCTCTATCCTTAGGAATTTTTGAAAAGCTTTCGCTTAAACACCCGGTATATATTGAAAAAGATTTATTCTCGAGTGTAATAGACGTAATGAACCGAGGTGTGAAATAGAGGTGTCCCCTATCTTAATTTTGAAAATACAAGTTGTGTAGGACTGGTGCAACTCACATTATTTTAGACAAGTCAACTTGACAACCAATACAGAGAATATTAGCCTGCAGTCTTCTGTGCAAAGCAGTGCCATTCCTTGTCTACAGATACTTTGGTTAACAACAATCATGTCGTGGCTCACATGCAACATGCAAGCCGCGTACTAGTCGCTGACATTTGAGACGACGCTGTTACCTCTTCCGTTACCATGGGGAAAGTGTCGATTTTCGAAGCATCCATGCAACAGTTTTTTTACCACTAATTGCATACGATGCATATTGGCACATTAATATCCAGCAAATTAGCTACTCTTTACATGGAAATAAACACTAAATTGATGTGTTGAAACGTTTTGCACATTTCTTTTGTGTACTTGAAGTTTATGTATCAAAGGCATAAAAACCTTTCGGCGACCTGAACAATTTTCACCAGTATCGCTTGTTCCTAAATATTTTATTTGGTGACCATTTGCTAACGTTGCACAAAAAAAAAGGAAGAAAAAAATGAAAGCCGTTTACAATCCCCTGTAACGCCGAATTAGAGCGCAGCTCTTGAGGAGGGGAAGGTACGGAGAGGAGGCTATGCCCCTTCTCCTCTTCTGCTCGCCTACCATTTAGGGGAAAATTTTCCTCTAAATATGGGGGAGAGTTTTCCTCGCTAAATTTAGCGGGAAATGTTCCCGCTAGATTTAGCGGGGAATTTTTTCCGCTAAATTTAGCGGAAAAACTTTCCCCGCTAAATTTAGCGCAAAAATATTTCCGCTAGCGGGTAAATTTTTCGCCAAATTTAGTGAAGAAAATTTTCCGCTAAATTTAGCGGGGAAATTTTTTCAGCTATATTTAGCGGGGAAATTTTTCCGCTAAGCGGGGAAAATTTTCCGCTAATTTGAGCGGGGAAATTTGCCCATAATGCACCGCGCAATTACGCCGACGGTGACGCCGAACCCGCTTAAGCCGGACATGTGGAGGCCTAAGAGCTGCGCTCTAAAAAGTTGAAACTTGCGCAGCTATGATCTGAGGACACAAACATGATAAATATTTCTGAAGCTATAAAACGTGCCC
Source organism: Ixodes ricinus (assembly GCA_037355805.1). Taxonomy (NCBI): domain Eukaryota; kingdom Metazoa; phylum Arthropoda; class Arachnida; order Ixodida; family Ixodidae; genus Ixodes; species Ixodes ricinus. The sequence goes on from JAZHYW010013352.1 coordinate 124,396, forward strand.
CATGCCCATGACTTTCTTGTCTGAAAGTGAGAGTAACGTAACTGACATTGTCTTGTTCTGGTGCATCGGCGAGTTAGCCTCCGCGACAACTGTAGCTTTCGGAAAGCAGATGTACAGTACATAGTGGCGAGGCACAGGTACTATTTGCATCCCTTACAGAACACTCTTATTTTGAGCAGCCATGCCTCGCTTTTATCACGGTACTACTTGCATTTTCCCCTTTCTTGCATTTGCGCCTGGCTTGTCGGGGACATCCAAAGTATGCGCCGGCTAGGAAAGCATTGAAAACTAGAGCGAAACTGCAAGCATCTCATCGGCGACGCCTCCAATGTCTTCTATATAACTCCTATATAGAGCTCACGAGGTCCAAAAAGATCCGCCACAACGCAGTCGGATTATGTAAAAATGGCATCATTGTTCTGAAGTCAGATGCCGTTTTAATGCCACCAGTATGCTGAAGTTTCTTCTTTTTTTTTAGTTTAGTAGTTTTTGAAATAGGTCAAAAACTACTCGGAATGGAAACAATGGTTCTTCGGCTGTCCACAAAATGGCGAATCATGTTTCTGAACCTCATATTGCCGCGAGCGCAGCTGACTAAGTAGGCAGCGCGCTCGTGGCCTAACGGTTATCGCGCGTGCCTTCCGCGCAGAAAGCCCAGGGTTCGATCCCTGGGAGCGGCGCGTCTTTTATTTATTCTTCCAATTTAGATTTCTGGTAATTTCGAGAACCGTGTTGCTCGTTCTAGGTTAGAATGTTCTGCGCGCCGAATGTTCCAGGACGAATGTTCCAGAATCCCACGCGTGCACAAAAGGGGCTCCGCGTAACCAGCCGGACTCAGTTTCGCCCCAGCGTTCGACTCTGCTCTTTCGCCGACTTCGACGCCCGCGACGCTCTACTGTTATCTTTTGTTTCCTTCTTTATTTTGGGGGCACAAGTTCGCCCGATTAAACGTTTAGTTTACTCAGTTAGTCACCGCCTCATCACTTGTCATTCGTGACATTTTGGTGGAGGTGCGGGGTAGTGCATTTTATGCCCGTTGAGCGTACCCCTCCGAAGACATCCCGTCCAAAAGAGGTGCTCAACCCCGGAAGGTTACCCATCGCAGAAGACACCGACGCCCGAGCAAGCCGCCATTCCGAAGTCCAACTCCCGGGATCCGGACTCCTGCTGTGCAAGCCGAAGAAGAACATCCCGACGATGACCACCCCACCCGTCGTCGTCCTGCCCGTCGCTCCGCGGACGCCTACTCCCTTCCTCGGCGAGAGCTACGAGGACGTCGAAGACTGGATCAACCAGTACGAGCGCGTCGCTCGCCACAACGGGTGGAGTGACGAACAGCGCCTGCAGAACCTCTATTTCTCGCTTGAAGGAACTGCAAGGCGCTGGTTCGAAAACCACGAAGCTTCCTTGACTTCATGGGAGCTTTGCAAGAACGAGCTGACGCGAACATTCGTCAATCAACATCGAAGAGAGAGGGCCGAAGATTTGCTGCAATCCAGGACCCAGGGCCCCAATGAGAGCGTCACGAGTTTCGTAGAAGACGTCCTGCGCCTGAGCTCCCGCGCCGACCCTCAGGCCACCGAGGCAAAGAAGCTGCGTATTCTGATGCGCGGCGTGAAGGACGACATTTTCGGGGGACTCGTACGCAACCCACCGACAACCGTTCAAGAATTCGTCAACGAGGCGACGAACATGGAGCGTGCCATACTTGCAAGGGCAACCCACTACCAGCGGCATCCCGGCGTAGCCTCCCCCTCGCCATCGGTATTCGACCATGGCTCCAGCCTGACTGAAATTCGCGAGATAATACGCGACGTCGTCCGAGAAGAGCTCAGGAAGCTCCTGCCTGCTGCCAACCAACCGGCTTCGCTGTCAATAGCCGAAGCTGTCCGCGAAGAAGTTCAGCGGGCAATCCAACCGGAGGCTCCTGCCACCGTAGCAGCACCAGGGGAGCCCGCTGTCAGCTATGCCGCAATGGTCCGACGAGCCCCATCATCCCCGCGTCCGTACGTGGTGACTCCCCGACGTGAACCTCCAGCGCCGCAGTATTCCCGACGCCAGGACGATCGGGCGCACGTCCGCCCAGAACCAGCTGCGCCAAGGAAGACCGACGTGTGGAGGACGGCCGACCGACGCCCGCTGTGTTACCACTGCGGGGAAGCTGATCATGTGTACCGCCGATGCCCATACCGACGACTCGGGCTGCGCGGGTTCCACCCGAACGATCCGCGCCCCGTTTTGGTGAACGCCCTCGGGAAATCGACGAGTACCTGCGACGACCCCAGTCCCCCGAGCCTGCGTCCCGCCGAGAGTTCCGGTCGCCGTCGCCACGACGTCCAGCGTCGCCGATGCACCGACCCCGACGTGAAAGCCTGTCGCCCCTCGCTCCTCGCCGGGGAAACTAGGCGCGGCAACCCCTGGAGGTGGTGTTGCCGAAGATGACCGACGGAAACATCCTCCACGAACGTCGGAGGGCCCCCACTCTAACGACGCCGCACGTAAAAACGACGCTCCTGCGACGGTAAAGAATAACCTAAACGTCGTTATCGATGGCCACGACGCGTCGGCTCTCGTCGACACCGGAGCAGACTACTCCGTCCTGAGTGGGAGGCTCTCCCAACGCCTTCGGAAAGTGACGACGCCGTGGGATGGCCCACAGATACGAACTGCCGGTGGGCACCTGATCACACCAGTCGGGAGGTGCACCGCTCGCGTCGAGATTCACGGTGAGACATGTCCGGTGAAGTTCGTTGTTCTACGAGACTGTGCAAGAGACGTTATACTCGGCATGGACTTTCTCTGCGAATACGGCGCCGTCATCGACCTGGAAGCCAACCAGCTGACACTGCGGAAACCTGTTGTGACGTCCGGGGATCAGGAAACAGCATCGGCCACCTCAGCCACAGCACGTGTATTGTCCGAGCACGTGAACTTGCCACCGCGCTCGAGTGTGCTGGTGCCTGTCGGAACCGAAACAGCAATCTGCGGAGACGCCCTGCTGGAAGGTAATGTTCAGCTGCTCCTAGGTAGAGGGATTGGTGTCGCCAGAGGCGTAACAAAGCTCCAAGATGGACGCACCGCTGTCCTTGGTAACGAACTTCCGACAAGTTGTAGGTTGAAACGTTGGATTATTTTTTCGTCGCCCATACCGGATACGCCTATTAGGTGGCTAGGGGACGAGAGTACACAAAAAAGGTCTATAATAAACACACACAGAAATTATTCGTGGGCATCCTCATCATTTTTTGTGACACCATCAAGGGAGCAGAGCCAAAACAAGCTTTTGTCCAATACTTGCTCACGCTACCTTACGCTCACTATAACCTTCAAATATTGTATCTGAGACCATAAAAAAATAGAGACATTACAGAACGCGCAGTCACCCAAGAGCAGTTCATTAGCTGCAATTAACGCTTCTGTTTACGAACACAGTAACAATGTCCAACAATATGAAGGCCCCTCAAAAAATTAAAACAAAGTTCGAGAAAGTCCTGTTGCTCAATATTTTTTCTAGTCATCGTTCACCTTGTCATAGATTGCGCTAGACATTCCAGAACACGCAGGCCACCCAAGAGCAGCTTGACTAGCACTCCACACTTCCCTAAGCACATGTCACAATGTCCAACAATTTGCAGAACACCAACAAGTTTAAAACAAAGTCTGAGAAAGTCCTGTTTCTCACATAAACATGCTTTTTAATCATTGCTGGCCTCGTCACAGATTGAGCTGTTCATCCTCTTCAAGAGCGTGCGGCTAACAGGACAAGAAACACGACGACTGCGCGGTCATGCGTCGGGTGCGAAGGATACTAGTGAGTCTGTCTGCATTGAGCTTGTTTCTTTGCTTTGTCTTCAAAACCGAAACGCTTGAGAGACTCTTTCTACTGCTGCACTTGAGTGTGGCAAGCACTAGCAGGGAGTGCACAAGTCTTGACAACATGGGAAATGCTGAGAGCCATCTCCGTACTTCGTTCTGGGGGCCGTACTCCAGAAGTTCTCCAGGCCCACATCTGCAGACGACGGTTCGTGTTTCACGTTGCGGAAGGAGCGCCACTCTGTGCCGGAGCTTGGAGATCTTTTGAGTCCACGATGTTTGGGAGACATGAAGCGAGAGGGGCAAGAGTCTGTGTATTTATTTCCAGTAGGTTACGAGGATCTAGCATTTCCAGAAGTTTGGTAGCCGGATCCTTGAATGCAACCCTTGAGTAGATCTGCTGTGCGCTCTCGATGTAGACGTCTAGACATCTCAGTCTGAAGCCTTCGACGAGAGGTGCTGGGAGGTTTGTTTCTTTGAGAAGCGAGCATGCTACATTGGCTCCAAGGTAAGCTTCTTTAAGCTCACAAAAATGCAAGTGGGTGCTTGAACTCGACTTCTTCGACAGGCGTTGACGCCAAATAACTACTCTTCATGTAGCGGTCTAAGATGGTCCTCGGAGCATCAGAGATTGTTTTCCTCGGTGTGTGAATTTGAGGAGCCTCCGACTGCATCTGCCTGTTCTGATTGGTGAAGATCGGGAGGACGAACTCAAGGAACTCCAAGTACATTCGAACAAGTGGATCTTGGAGTCTCTGCAGAATCGTGTGTGGTGCCAAAAGGCGGGATGTGCCTACTTCTTCGGCAAAGAAGCACTTCAGTGGCTCATACTGTTCTAGCACTCTCTCGACAACGGAGTGAAGAGATAGCCGTCGGGTCTGACTCGCATGCGGTAGTTTATGGGGCTTACTCTCAAGAAATGCTTGAAAGGCATTCAAGCTGCCGTGCTTTTTAAGCGTATCCTTCGCAAGTGATGATAAGTCTGTCAGACCACTCATTGGCCAGGAACGCGAATCCAAATATGTTTTGACGGTTTGATTGCTTTTGACGAGCGCATACGTCCGAGTGAGGCAGTTCTCAGTCCAATGCGTGAGCTGGGCTCAGCTGACGTTTCGGGTACCGCTGACGTGTTTTGGGTATACAGCGGATCAGTGGCGTAGAGCCGAACGTTTACCGAACTTTTCTAAAGATTCGGCAAAAATACACTGTTCATCATCATCATCATTTATTTTCCTTGAGGCCCGTGGCTTGAGGCTTGAGGCTTGAGGGGGTGGCAATAGAACAAAAATAAATAGAACAGTAAACACAATTATAACACTGTAAGTTAGCTAGGTAGGTTAGATAAAGAGAGGTTAATGGCTTCAACAAATTTAGTAGTATCACGAAAAGAAACGATGTTATGATGTAGTGAATTCGAATCCTCGATGGCCAATTATAGTGTGGAAGTCTGGTGAGAAACAGTTGATGATCGAATTTGACGTAATTTACATAGGTGATCTCGACGCGGGAAAATACGATGGGGAGGCGATAGCAGTGATTCTTTGAGGTGGCTATTGTGATAAAAAATTTGATGGAGGAAAGAAAGGCGTGATACTCGGCGGCGAAGGGATAGTGAATGAAGGTTAGCTGATTGGCGTAATCCTGATATGCTGGGATATGGTGAGTAGTTATAAATAAAACGAAGGGCTCTGTTTTGGACGGATTCTAGATTACTTGCAAGGTAGGACTGCCAGGGGGGGACCATATAGCTGAGGCGTATTCTAACTTCGATTTTATAAGAGTAGTATACGCTTGTCATTTTACGGAGGGTGTAGCAAGTTTGAGGTTACGGCGCAAATATCCGAGAGAACGGTTAGTATCAGAAATAACAGAAGTTATGTGAGTAGTCCATGATAGGTCAGAGGTGAGATGAACACCCAGGTATATATATGATGAGCATGCTATTACTTGAATGTTAGTGAGGTAATACAAAAACGGTGTGGCACGCGAACTGCGAGAAAATGACAGGGATCTACATTTATTGAAGTTTAACGTCATCTGCCATTTTTTACACCATTGGATTACAGACTCAAGGTATTCCTGGAGAGCATGAGGATCATGGTATGAAAAAATGGGTCGGTAAATGACACAGTCATCGGCGAACAGGCGCACAGAAGAAGCTATATTAAGGTGGAGATCATTAATACAGATTAGGAACAGAAGGGGCCCAAGTACTGTTTTCTTGGGGACACCTGACGTTACGGTAGCGGTGGGAGATTTTACGTTGTTAAAGGGGTGCTCCGGCCGTTTTTTGAGCTACCTAAACAAATTGCATTTTCTGACTACCCGGACTTCAGTCGTCACGGTATGCTATTTATTTTCTCCAAATTCAAAATAGCAATTGAGAAAAACGTAAATGAAGTTGATGCCGAAACCAGCATTCAAATTTTCGCGCGCTCTTCAGTGGTGTGACGTCACATGTGGTACAGACTTTCAGGTCGTGCATGCAGTCTTAAACAGAGTATGTCAAGTGTTTTTTGCGTGCTTCTCAGTGAAGCAGTTACCAAACATTCTTTTCCCACCATCAAACGTCTTGTAATCAGTTGGGAACATTGCTTACTGCCCCCTTTGTACCATTTCTGTCGTCACACTTCAATGTTGGCTGTAGGGGCTCCCAGATTGAGAAACACGATGAAAACGAAAATCGAAAATTCAATAACTTCGGGCATTTTCTTTCTTTTCACACAATACTTGGGGAACTCGTAGAGCCATGTCTATCGGTGGCTTGAGCCAATTTTGAAGCAAATCAGCGAATATAAAAAAAAAATCGCCGGAGTACCGGAGGAATATTGCTTGCGGCTAATTAGGAATTCAGAAATCCACTTAACAACAGAGGGATGAATGTTAATGTCTTTAAGCTTTCTTAAAAGATGTTATTGTGGTACTTTGTCGAATGCTTTGGAGAAGTCAATGAAAATGGCGTCGGTCTGAATATTCGAATCGAAGCTTGAATAAATATCATTAAGGAAGACGGTTAGCTGGGTTTCACACGAGTAAGATTTACAAAATCCGTGCTGATGTTCAAAAAGAAGGTTATGAGAGTCAAGAAAGTTTATTATATTTGAGTTCCATGAGCTTAGATGGAACACTGGTGAGAGAGGTGGGACAGTAATTACTTATTAGTTGGTGATCACCAGTTTTGTAAACAGGTATTACGTTAGCTATTTTCCAGACTTAACGTTGACATTTAGTTTTTTCACACGAAAAAAGGTTTATGTTTTTTTTCTTAACCTAAATACTACATGTGCATATTGACACAGTTATAACTAATTAAGGTGACATTCTGCAAGATAACTGTATCGGTGTCGCTTTTGTGTGCTTACTTGCAAATTTAGTTTCTGCTTCCAAAAAGTGGCTTGACAACGAGGTTGGGGCCGGCACAGTCACGAAACACGCTACCAGAGTTTTGTTTTTGAGACTTCATCAGCGCACGCCTGCAAGTGTGTTTACATTGTTAAAATAAAGGCAATCACTGCGTTCTTACTTTCTCTGAGTCGCCGTTTTGTGCGCGAAATTGAATGCAATGCTTGCTGAGCCTTCACCAGAAGAGTTGACAATAACGTAAATATGCATGAGTCACTTGACGTCAGCTTTGCAAGAAAGTGTGCGTTCCATATTCACAACGTGCCGTTTTTAACCTTTAAAATTCCGGTTTCCGGTGTTAGGACACACACGGGCGTTTAGGAAGATGGGGAGAGTTAGGAATGTCAGATGTGCAACGTCGAGCATGATAGATAGTTCTGTGTTTAGTTTTATGCAGATACATGAAAATCGCGAAATAACGCGAACTAAAAAGCAATATTCTTCTGTTGAGGCACAAACTATTTGAGAGACAAAAATAGGATTGTTATAATAATAATAATAATAATAATAATTTTATTTACACAAACTGGAAGGGGCCCATGTGGTGGTGTGCGGGGCTAGGCAGATAGGTGAAAACCCTTACGCAGAGCGCCTGCCAGCCCGCCACCACATGTGAAAAAACAAAACCGACATATAAATGTACAGAATATACACACTAGAGATTGTGCGTAAAAATGAAAGAAAAGAAGGGGGAAAACATGTATCAGATTATGACGAGGGTGCCAGCTGCATCCCATACATTCTGGCAAGCTCTCGTGACTCTGTCCCGTTTGATGGCAGTGGGCTGCGAACACTGAGCGTAATTGTCAGTTGTCAGTCAATGTTTCAACTACCCCGTTTCGTCAATGGAAAGGTCGAATGAAAATCACGTTATCCAGAATGCGTTGTAATTACTCGTCGCCATAAATGTTATAAACCGGGGAGCCCAAAGAAAGTAAGAAAAGAAGAAGCAGGGCCGAGGCGGCCTGCTGGAAAAGACCATGTCTCACATGTCGAGGCGAGGCGGCGAGCAGCGACGGCCCGAGGGCGGGAACGCCCCAGAAGAACGACACGTCCAGCGGCGTCGAGGTCCAAATACGTACTCTGTTTATTCATACCAAAACAACGCGGGGTTCAAAGGCCCCGGGGAAATCCACCTGGGCGCACGGGCCCGATGATTGAATAGTAGCGCCGCCTGGCTACGGAATTACTATAGCAGTTTGAGGCGCCACCTGGTTAGTGTGGTGAACATAATGCAAAAAAATCGAAATACTACAGAATGCACCGCATCATTTCTTACTTGCCCAATGGACTGCGTAAATTGCTGGTCGATCTTCTGTTACATGAGGCAGAACACATTGAAGAGAACCACACTCGAAAAAGCTCACAAACGCACAGTTACCGTGTTGCCTATATACTCCACACCTCGCCGTAACCGCTGGTTGTACTAAAGTGTACGATGGTGAAAGCGCGACTGCGCGGCGTCCATTTGCGATCCATGGCCCCGTCGCGTTCGTGCGCGCGCGCAGACATTTGCCGAATTTTCGCGGAACTTTCCTTCTAAATTTCGGCATGTGCAGAACTTTGCCCAATGTGAAATTTGACAGATTCGGTTCATCACTAACTTTTACGGCGCAGGTGATAGACCCCCTAGCAACGACGCTCACGCCCCCGGCCAGCGTTCACGCCGCGTCGTGGCGACAGTGTGCGGCTGCTAATTACAAAACTATTAACTCACTTAGCACCCCCTCCCTTTCTACCCCCGTACACGCCGCTTTGTAGCCGGCGACCTAAGCCCCGCGGTCCCCCATGCACATCCGTAAATAGAGCCCCATACGATTTAGTTCAGCGATGTTTTGTCGACAACATTTGTTGTTTTTTTTCAGTGTTAATTGTAAAAAAAGAAATGTCGTAAATATCGCCAAATGCCTCGACAAAACAAAATATTCGAGGAAAAAAAAATCCACACTGTGGATAGAACCCGAGTCTGCGACGTATACGAGGCAGTCATCTATACAACTAAGTTACGCTATACCGCTTCGGAAACTCGCATTTAACCACTGCCTATGTTGCCGGCGGCAGCGCCTATCTCCACGAACCAGCCAATCCGCTGTGAGCGCCGTTGCTAGGGTTTGTATCGCCTGCGCGTTAAAAATATGCCCCCGCGGGCCAGTGTTTGCCCTGCCCAGTGGCGGCTGTTTCAGAGGGGGCAAAACACATGCCTTGCCCCCCACTCTGATAA